>JBBMFX010030861.1:0-12006 GCA_037832545.1 Rhabdalestes septentrionalis
AGCTTTAAAGAACAATATTGTTATTTGGAAATGAGGAGAAATATTGTCAGCAGTTCTTATAAACGAAGGTAAAGCTGCTAAGTTCAGTACTGCAGCTAGAAAAGATCCAACCTGAGGAACTGAACGTTCCTGCAGGGGTCTCCTATATTTTTCGGGGAAGTTTAGTTTCTTAGGTGAAATGTCCAATCTGATCTGTATTAAGATTACGCGCCTCTTGCTTGCACCCCTTTTACTTACAGTGATTTCCTAAACTGATGTTGGTAATTATCTATGCTTTGTATATGCAGCACTTTTGTATTTGGCATTGGGTATTTTCATTTTGAGTTTTTTTTTCTACCCTTTTTGTTTTACTTTTTATTTTATTTTTTACTGGTCTCTGTGTCTTTTCACAGTCAAACTGTAAGAGACATAAACTGGCAATACTTGTGTGCTTCATAAGTCTCATGGATACAAATCTAACGAAAAAAACTTCAGACATGAAAGCCATGGAACTTGGTTCATTTTAGAGCTATTCTATCAATACTGATGTTGTACTCATGTTTAAATGAAGGGCTTTATGATAAGGCAGGCCACTTCTACATTTAGTTCTCTCTTCTGCTTTTGATCTTAAGACACTGTCTATTAAATGTGGAGTAAACCTGCTCTCACACATTTTAAGCCTTCTAAGACTTCAGCCGCTTGGAGGTGCCCCCGCTAATGTAATAATGACTGTTATAACATAATAATGACAATGATAACAATAATACAGAACTGGACACTCAGTTGTCACATATCAGGTCACAATTGCTCAATGCTAACAGTAGTCCAGAGTGGTATAAATAACCCCTCTGCAGGTCTGTGTAAGTTTGGTTTTCTTTATGAACCAAAAATTGTCCACCATTAGTACTTGACCTCAATAATGCTCTTGTTTAAATAATGCTCCCATGTCGAGCTGGTGCTGAAGTAAAAGTGGGAAATAATGGATATGTATGTCTACACTCTGGATATAAGCATGTGTAAATGTACATCGAGGGTACATATGAATTTATATGAACAGTGGACATATCTAAAGGCACACACTTGACTGTTCTCTGGGCGAACAAGAAGGGGAAGAAACTCATCATTAATACCTTGATAAAAAGATAAAACTTTAAATGAGGAGATGGTTATAGGACTCTTAAACAGAAGTCCGTGAGAGTTTAAACAGAGCTGCTCCGGCTTTGCCGGTCTGAACTTTGAGCTACTGCCCCAGTTTCTCACTGTTTTACTGAAAATTCTCAAAAGTTTCACCTTCCACAGAGAGTTCAGATCCCTCTACTCCCCAGACCTCCTCTCTGAACTTCATACTGATCCAAATCTGAAGTTGTAAGTGAGAGAAACTCTGAGAAACCCCCAGAGAAACAAAAGAATATCGGGAGCTCGCTTTGTTAGCTTTAGCATGCTAACGCTTGCCCCTGATGAGAAAGGGGCTCACCCCGGGGTCCGGAACGTGAGGGAGAAAAAGTACACGACTTATATAATAATTCAAAGACATTATTTCGTTTCCCTGGAGTTTTCAACACACTTTATGCACTACTTATGTCCGGTTTGTACCATTATCAAGCCGGCTGAGTTAGCCACCCGGCTAAGCTAACGGCGCGCATTTCCTGAGGGGAGAAAAACAATAGCTAAATGCTATTAACACACCGGAATTAGTACACGGTAATAACTCGTTCGTTACAGGCTTTATTACTCGTTTATTACTCACCACCCAGGTCAGAGCCCCGCTCCCAGCGGCTCCGTTGGACATTTTCCTTTTGTGTCTGGTCTGAGGGTGTTTAAAAAATCAGCAGTGATCATGAAAAAAAGGCCATAAATTCGGATAAAGCCTCAAAACTCCGCCTCCGGTTTCTGTAAAGAATCCTGAAGCTGTGGGAGGTGATTTTTTCCCCCGGGAGACAGTTACATAGAGCCGGTGTGACCGGAGAGGAGAGAAATTTTCCGGTTTCTGTTAAAATCGACACACGCTGAAAGCGCAGGGCCCAGGTCTCCCAGAGGCAGGGTCAGGACACTTCTTTACCAGCAAGGAGCCACTTACTGTACAGAAACCGGTGTTATTCTCCTCCGTGACATTGTTCTCCAGTGTTTACAGTCGGAGTGTGGTTTAATGCCGGATTTCTGCCACTTTGCTAGATTTTTTCATTCAGAAACAATAAACAGCGCCGCCGCGTCCCTCCGGCTCCACAGCCCCGCCCCCAGGCCCAGTAAAACCAATCACAGTGCAGGGAATCAGAGGCACCGCCCGGCGCGCCAATAGAAAAACAGAAAGCCCACGCTGCACACTCAGCGGCAGGTAGTGGATTAGATCAGGCTTTACAACATAAGAGCTTAAAGGAGAACCCCCCCCACACACACACACACAAACACACACTCCTGTTCCACCACACACACACACACACACACACACACACACTCCTGTTCCACCACACACACAAACACACACGCCTGTTCCACCACACACACTCCTGCTCCAACACACACCCGCTCCATCCAAAACAAGAGCTCAACATAAAGGCACCAAGGGTGTAACAATTTCTATTATTATACTACTACAACACTACTACTATTATACTACTTCTACTGTTATACTATTATACAACTGTTACTACTACTACTTCTATTATACTACCATTACTATTATACTACTACAACTGTTATACTATTATACATTATTAATATTACTATTACTACAACAATATTACTACTGCAACTACTACTATAACTATTGTTCCTATTACTAATAATGTCAACAAAATTGCTACTACTACTACCACAACTTCTACTGCTATTACAGCTGCTACTATTACTTTTAGAACTACTACTAATGATAATTATATCATTATATCATTATACTATATATATTTTTTTATTATTATTATTATTATTATTATTATTATTATTATTATTATTATTATTATTATTATTATGTATATAGCACCTATATCAAACCCATCGCTTTACAAAATAGTTCAGACATGATCAAGAAACAGTATATGACAGACAGTAGCAGACAAAATCTGAAAGAGTCCAAATAAAACAACAGCAGGGACGATCTAACAGAAATCAGGACCAAAATGAGGCATAAGGAAGAGAGGAAGAGAGGAAGCGCAAGAGGAAGCGTTGTGAAGATTCTGAGGGACGGACTTCCATAAAGAATACTTAAAGGTCTGCCACCTCAAATTTGGGGCTTTAAGCAACCAGATGAAAGTAAAGATCGCATTGGACTTTATCAGTGAGGTATTTCCGTGAGATAATGATAATAAAAATGTCAAAGGTGTGTAAAAAAGGTATTTGAGCAAATGTAGCCACTCCGAATATTAACTTTCTGTATGGCAGCACAAAGAGTTTGGACTGTGAACTCTGAGCATTCCACATCAAACCACTCTGCGACACTGTACGTCCTATTGATTTATTAATGCAGAAATTAAAATATTATAGCAATCTGTAAATAAAAAGTCGCCTAATTCAGTAAAAAGTCAATAAACAGCCTGTTCTATGGATGCAAATAAACATTAGAACACAATGGTCTTCATATTTATATGGCTTTCTGGGGGAAAAAAATAAAAATTAACAACAGTGGCATGTTGACACTGTCGATGGATAAATCTTCATATATATTTTTGCTACATGAAAAGAACATGCCTTACAGAACAAATCAGTCATAAAATTATGATAAAAAAAAAACAATAATTCAACGAACATTTACTCAACGTTCCCACAATCCATACACAGTACTCATAATTAAAAGTTTAAAACAATAGTAAAACAGTAATTGAACATGCGTTAACACACATTCCAGAGACTGGTGGTCCCATATTAAAAATAAAAATCCCATTTCAAGTTGAGATCACACATGAGTCATTTAGTTTAGTAGCGGTTCGGCCTCTCCCGTCAAATCGTCCCACTGTAACAATCTCCACCTCGGCGTCAGTTCCAGTGTTCCCCTTCTTGACACATTTTCAGACAAACCAAAAAAACCCAATAACGAGTCGTCTGACAGAAATGTAAAGTGAGGTCCCCTGCCTCCCTGCCCCGACTTCATTTTCTTTCTCATGAAGAAAGGGACAGAAATATGGAATCAGAATATTGCCAACATTTCTAAACAAAATTCTCCTAATGTCAAACAAATTGATTCAAAATTCTCCTAATATCAAACAAAATTCATTCCAAATTCATTCTGGCTTGTGAGACTTTCAGTTCCACTGCTAGTTGTTCAGTTCCACTGCTAGTTGTTCAGATCCGCTGCTAGCTGTTCAGTGGCTCTGCCACCTTTTAGGTTTTAGCTGCGTGAGGATTCGATTTTAGTTCTGGCACAAATCGCTCAGGTGGGCAGGGCTTCGCCTCATTGGCCAACCGGTTTTTGAGTGACAGCTCAGAGCCCCGGAAAAGAGATTAGCGCCAGAACTGAAATCGAATCCTCACGCAGCGAAAATATAAAAGGGGGCGGAGCTACTGAACAGCCAGCAGCCAAACTGAACAGCTAGCAGCGGAACCGAAAGTCTCACAGGAGAGAGAATGAAGTCTGAATGAACTTTGCTTGAAATTAGGAGAATTCTGAATGTAATTTGGTATTAGGAGAATTTTGGATGAATTTTTTTTATTTTAGGAGAATTTTGAATTAATTTAGTTCGATATTAGGAAAGTTTTGTTTCAAAATTTTGGCACAAATCTGAGTCCATACAGAACTGGCCGAGTGTCTCTCGTCAAGCGTCTTCCATCTCCACCAGGATCTCAAAGGAAGAGGTCTCCGTTTCCGTCAGGCTCTGTCTGAAGAGTTGCGCGTGTTGCCATGCCGAATCCCCCTCGCCGCCGCTCAGCTCCGCCTGCACCAGCAGCTCTGCGGATCCGGACATGCTAGGCAGCGCCTGCAGCGACCCGTCTGCGAGGAGAGACGAGACGAACCGTTAAACACAGTCACTCTCAGACATACACTCAGAGTTACTCAATACTTCGCAATAACTCACAGGTAACACATGTTACCTCTGTTGGAGCCAAAATGTATCAAAGAACATTTCTTTTAAAACTTTCCCAGTATTCAGAATTCCTAATCTATTGTGTATATACACGACCAGCCAAAAGTCTGGACTAGAGGTTGACCGATATATTGGTTTTGCTGATTAATCAGCATCCACAAAAATCCACGCCGATAGTTTTTCCAGGGTTACTTTTGGTTTTAGTTTGAAAGCATGTCTTTAATTTACCTCAATATTTAGTAATATATTCATATTTATTTCATATAGCCCATTTTCATGATTCAGTACTGTTTTTTGTTTGTTTTTTGTAATTAAGTTATGATTATAATAAAAGTTATAAAGTTATAAAAAACAAGTAATAAATCCGTCTGCGAGGAGTCAAACCGATTCAAAATTCAACAGGGTTTTCCAAACACCCCCTCCCCCTAAAAGCCGAGACAACATGCACGCAGCAATCCCGCCCCCACATCCAAACCACGCCCACAACCTAACCCCGCTCCCACGCGTCCCCCTCACATTAAGAATGCTTACGACGCCCCTGCTGTCTGTACATAGAGTAAAAACTTCCTAAGTTCTGAGTGGGGAAACCCACAAATCAGCTCATCAATCTAAGAGTGTGAAGAGTGACAGCTCCAATAGGGCGGTATAGTACTGAGCGGCAATACTGAGTTATCTGAAAGTCGTACCTCCGGGGAACTCCACGCTGCACTGGCCGGAACATGTGCTCCAGCGGACGCTGCCGGAGTGGAAAGTCTGACTGACGGCTCTGACGGAGGCGGCCTTGATCTTCATCCCCGCTGGACACACGACCTTCCAGCACACCCGGCCCGAGAGAGACCCCTCCGTCCGCGCGAGGTAGGCCTGGAACAAATTATGCATTAAAGGGACACTGGAGACAACAGAGCGGGTTTTAGGATACTAAAAGTGGAAACACACCCCAGTCTGAATCACTTAGCGATCCTAAGACACTAAAATCATAAAATACACAGCTGAGCCTAAGCAAAAGTAAAAACTCCCTCACTCACATGCCACGTCACTGCTTTTGGTGGGGGTTCATTTTCAAGGGCACCCACATATAGTGAAAATCCGCAAAAAAACCTAAAAGTCCCTTATTTTTATAGTATAAGCCCTAAATATGCCCCCAATATTATCCCAAAACACTTTCTTTACTGATAATGAGTTTTAAATGAAATTAAACACTCGAGACACTCCACAGGGCAGGAGCCAATCAGCAGCAAGGAGAAATAAATAAAGCTCTCCGATTGGCCATTTTCAAACCTCCCACCTCTGAGTACAGCTGACCGTGACGTCCGGGCCTCTTCGGCCACACCCCCCATCCTCGTGCAGGTTAAGTTTGGGCCACGCCCCTTTGTCCTTGTACTGGTTGTTTATATTCAGGCCATGCCCATTTGTCCCCTTGCTGGTTGTGTATGTTTGGGCCACTCCTCCTCGTCCCCATGCTGGTTGTTTATGTTTGGGCCACGCCCTCTGATCCTCGTGCTGGTGTTTTAGGTTTGGGCCACGCCCCCTCGGCCCCATGCTGGTTGTTTATGTTTGGGGCAGCGGGAGGTTCGAACATCCACAATGGCACGAAACTACGACTGCTGATCCGCGTGAAAGTGGGGGGTTACTTATAAAACTTCTACAGGTACTGATAAATACACAGTCACTAAAAACTCAAGGATATGAATAATCAGATTACTGGTATTACTGACACTCCGATATTCACACCTGATTATTTTCCCACCGTAATTAAAGCGGATTACACGGACTTGCCTGGAGCCAGTCAGACTCTTCTTTCCTGAAAACAGATTCATTCCTCCACACTCCCGCCTCCCAGCCCAGAATCTCCTCCTGGCCATTGTGCACTCGACAGTAACAGTCCTTCACCACATTATACCGCAGGTGGAACAACTTAGCAAGCTTCTCAGACTCAGTCGGGATGAATGCAAACTCTGCGGATTTCTGGAGGAGCAAAAGCAAACATTTCACAACAGGAAACTTAATTACCGTAAATTCCGGACTATAAGCCGCTACTTTTTTAAATCAAATTTTCCCATATTTTGAACCCTGCGGCTAATAATACAGTGCGGCTAATGCGTGTTTTTTTTTCTTTTTCATGACGCCAAAAACATTTCACCTCATAACCAGAGGGAGTCTGAGGGCGAACACGCCCCCTAAGCCGAAGATAAGGAAGATGAAGGAGCCGATTACCGACTTTTCCTGGTAGCTGCAGTATATATACCGTGTATATTTTTACCGGCCATTAGGAGGTGGAATGTTGTCCTTGCACTGTTCAGTAAAAGTAGCATAATGTGTGTTACTGATACGTACGTTTACTTAAAGGGAGCCGTGTTACACACTGTTACAAAAATAAAACCATGTGCAATATGTATTTGTTTATGTTAACGTAACATTTAAAAGTAAAACCAAATCTGTGTAGAAATCTCATATTACAGCATGAGACACATGTGGCTTATAAACCAGAGCAAATACAGTACAAAACTGATTTTCTTTCAAAAATTAGAGCATGCGGCTTTTAATCAGGTGCGCTCTGTAGTCCAGAATTTACAGTACATCAAACAGAGAACGTAAATTCAGTGATATTCGGTCTTTGTGTACATGCAGAGCACCCTGCGAGAAGTGAGAACCCACACTTATGCAAACTCTCCTCACCTCTTTGGGAGTATCCATCTCTCCTCGCGCGACTCTCCAAGCCAGCGATCCAGAGACACGACCCCCCAGCTCCCCAGGTTTGGGGGTCTTGGGGGAGATGAACTCCACCAGTTCCACCAGTAACCTCTCCAGCAGCTCCCGCTTTCTCTCAGCACCCAGTGTTTCCTGCCTCTGCACCAGTGATGGGAATAACGACGCTATAAATAAACGGTGTTACTAATGGCGATTATTTTTTCAGAAACAAGTAATCAAACCAATAACTGTTTCCCCCGTAACAATGCCGTTACCGTTACGGACAATAAAATGCGCATTAGTATATCTGAGAGCACTGAAGCGGTTTTCATGCGAGCAGCGTCTCTCTCAGCCATAACACCTCTCTCTATCTCTGGGGTGTGTGTGTGTGTGTGTTCTGGGCCGCGGCGGGACACATAACCAGTGATGATGATTGGTGTGTCTGTACACGTGGTGTAACTGAGAATGTGATGAGTGGCTTAGATTGAGTACATTTCCATGGTTAGCCAATCAGAGGCAGAGTAGTGCGGGTGTTCACACACACACACACACACACAGTCAGTCAAAGGCAGCTTTTGCAAAATGGAAGTTTAAGCACTACTTTTCCCTCACTGAGGTTAAAGGCAAAAATGTTTGTGACGTGCAACTTACGCCCAGGAAAAAAGCGCCTCCTGCGTGGGTGATTAGTGTAAAATGTTTATATTTATTTTATAGTTATATTACATTAAATATATTAAATAACGCAATAATTACTTTGCCTGGTAGTTAGTTACTTTTATAATGAAGTTACTATTTGTGACTATAACTATAACTAATAAATTTTTTAATGGTACCTGCCCAACACTTCTCTGTACACATGACCCACACCAGGGACTTCCTCAGTACCACACTAAAGTAACAGTCTGATGAACAAAAACTCCCCCGAATGTAGCAAAGTGTGGTCGCTATAAAATGATTGTCTGGAGACACCAGAACATTCGGCAGAGTCTCAAACCCACATCTTTTCTGACTCTATTCGTTTAATGTAACTACTTAACTCATTTAAAATCATTTAAACCATTTAACTCATTTAACTCATGTAAACAATTTAACCCATTAAACCATTTAACTCATTTAACCCATTTAACACTTTAACCCATTTAACACTTTTAACCCATTTAACACTTTCTTCAAGCAGGCAGCAACAGCGTAGCACCCGTGGAGCAGTGTGTGGGGATGGTGCCTCACTCAATGGCACCTCAGTGGTGCCACAAGCTGTCCTGGGATTCAAACCAACAACTCTGTGATTGCAGAGCCAGCTCCCACACCACTAGGCCACCAGCTGCCTCAACAGGTGAACTATTCACACCCGAAAACCAGTTTATAACTTTAACTAGTTAACTACTTTAACTAGACTCGCCCACAAAAACTCGATCTGTAAACGATCTGATCCATAAACTAAATACAAGCACGCTAGAAAGCACTCCTGTGCACATTTCAGACTTGGAACAAAGTGGCCAAATGTACTTGGCTGATCAAGTCAAGCAGAGCTTTCAGTACACAGTGAGACCCAATATCGTCCTCCTGAACCATCCTAGCAACACAACACAGATCAATGTGGAGGTAAAAAAAAAAGGGAAATTAATTAAAATTAAACCTATATTTGTAAAAATACATTTCTCTGAATGTGCTATACCTTAAAGACATTAAAAATTATGAAAATAATACAAAGAGAACATGGCAGGGAGACTATAATACAGTACTGTATAGACTTTATACATATATATGCACATATGATATCCATATTTACACACACACGCATTGTATATATACACACACAAGTATATGCATGTGCACATATAAATACATACAAATACATACAGGCCCATATGTATACGTATACATAAGCATGATTTCTTGTTGATTTGTAATGTTTAATGTTTTACTCCTCTCAGTTTGTAATGCTCACTTTTAATATAATGTTACATGCGCTGCCTGTATGCACTTGTAAAGTGCATTATTAATAATAAAATATTATTTATATTACTATTACATACACACATATACATGTATAAATGAATACACACATATATGTACACCTACAATTACACATTTGTTTTGATGTTACTTTATCAATCTTATGGTAATTAAGAATGTACAATTATAATTAAAATTTTGTTAATTCACTCTTTATTTCAACAACAGCTACGGTTTGGAAAAGTGACAAAAAAGGAATTGTTCCACTTGCATTTGGTAGTGAAGTGTCTTACCTCCACATTGAGTCTGTCAATAGTGTGCAGCAGCCACATCTCCGAGACTTGATTACGTCGGGAGAGCACGTCCGGATGCTTATAGGAGTAACGCCACGTAACATCCACCACCTGCAATTACACATCCATCTACCTGAGATTACGCACATAAAAAAAAAATATTGATGGGTAAAAGACGTAACATCTAAATATTCTGTCCGGCTGTATGTTTTTTTAGTTAAAAAAAGGTTTAAATGTCCAAAATTATTTTTTCTATATGTAGTATCTAAAAATCAGGAGTTATTTGTAATTTTTCAGTTATTTAATGTCGAAATATCATGTGGTGCGAACAATAATAATAATTACATTCAATTCTAAATAAAATATCTAATTTCTGTACCTGAAACTTTCAAAAACTGATTCAACATGCTTAAGTGAATGGTATTTTAAAACATTTTTATCAGTTTTATGTATTTTACAGGAAAAATGAGTCGTTTAACTACATTTAATTTGGTGACTGTGATATTATAGAGCTAATATAAGAGATCAAAATTTACAAAACTCAACAGAAATGCAAACACTTGTTTCTAAACACTTGATATTACTGACAACTTGTAAAAAAAAAAAAAGCACTTTTAAAAATGTATTCGTTTTGAGATAAATTGTGGTCGCGCCACATGACATTTTTTATTTTCGTGCTATATTATGTCATTGACCCATATACATATTGTAATAACATTTTAATAACAAAACATGTAAATGCACACACACACGCCCTTTTTTCATAAGGGAATAAACTGGTGGTACAAATTTAGATCTAGGTAACAGAGAGGCTGGCATAACATCTTAATTAAGTGGAAATGAAACATCACTTTCATTCACCGGATATATTCAGTTATCATAAAATTCGCTTTCGAATACTAATGATTTGGATGAATTAGTAGCTGCAACTGTCGCTGCCAGCCCTCACATTATATTCTGAAGCGAACTTGCAGTGGTACTTTACTGCTGCACAAAGAATAGTACACAGAGGAGGTTCTGTGCTTTAATTTGGATGAGAACGTTCTCATATATGGCCTGGATATTTAAATCAGCATCAACCGCAGCACAATAACAACGTAACAAACCACACAGGTGTTCGGGTCTAACGTTAGAGAGGTGTTTGGAACTGGTGGACCGGGGAGCTCTGGGTTCCACCCTGCAGAACTTGTTATTAGTAACTAGTTCGCAAAATCACGAGAAAATGTGATGTGCACTTGTGTGGTCACTATAAAACGATTGTCTGGAGACACCAGAACATTCGGCAGAGTCTCAAACCCATGTATTTTCTGATTCTATTTGTTCAGTGTAATTTAACTAATTTAAATAACTTAACCCATTTAACTAATTTAACCCATTTACCTAATATAATTCATATAATTCATTTAACCTATTTAACACATTTAACCCATTTAACTAAGTTAAACCATTGAACACTTTTAACCCATTTAACCCTTTCTTCAAGCACACAGCAACAGCGTGGCACCCATGGAGCAGTGTGTGGGGATGGTGCCTCACTCAAGGGCACCTCAGTGGTGCCACTAGCTGTCCTGGGATTCGAACCAACAACTCTGTGATTGCAGAGCCAGCTCCCACACCACTAGGCCACCAGCTGCCTAAACAGGTGAACTATTCACACCCGAAAACCAGTTTATAACTTTAACTAGTTAACTACTTTAACTAGACCCACAACAACTCGATCTGTAAACGATCTGATCCACAAAATAAAAACAAGCACGCTAGAAAGCACTCCTGTATAAAACTATTCTAGCCCCTTCTTAGGAAACGTATTCATCTTGCGTACGGCGAAGCTCCGGCCTGTCAGAAACGGCGGGGTGTCAACTAGTGTTGTTTTCGTCAACGAAAATTATGACGACATACAGTATCTTCATCTACGAACATTTTTCACGTGACAAAAGGGAGCGACGTTAGTGCTGTTCATGTGAAGATAACGAAACGAAAGCTATAATGTTTTTTGTTGATGAATAAGAACGAGACTAAATGTGGTTTACAATATAAAAACTGTGCTAAAGTGTCTTCATTTTCGTTGACTAAAACGA
>JBBMFX010030880.1:0-12005 GCA_037832545.1 Rhabdalestes septentrionalis
GTATTTTTGCTATTTTGCTACAAAAGTGAAGGTGAGATTTATGTTTAATTTTGAGCTTAGCAGCATCTGTAGGCTGTATTTTGTTGCTTTTCAATGATTTCTTTACCAAAACATATGTATTTGTTTAAAAAATGAGAATTTTAGGAGTACACCGTACTCGTGCAAATTTCAAAAAGAATATTCCAGTTGAAATGAAGATCCAGATTATTTGGTCCAGAGCAGATACCACCAACGCTGGGATAAATTGATTGTACCCAGGTTTACATCAGTAACACTCAGGTATGGGGCTTCTGTAATTTTTCAACAAAGCGATTCCTGTTTGACTCACCAGTCAATGCGTTGGCCGGGAATCAAACACGGGTCAACTGTTTGAGTGACTCCCGTTACTCGGTGAAACTATGGTTCCTGGCTAAGGTGTCCGACTACGCCACCTGTGGCCTTGCACCACAAGATATTTAATTATAATGTAAGCTCTAACACCCAATTTAGCACAAGAGAGCTCCCACACTCAGGTACGTTCGTCAAAATAGAGACATGAGGCTCCAGGTTCATACAAAATAAGACGTTTACTGACAATTCAGTTCAGATAAAAACAACAAACTAATAATTTGCTGATCAGCGGCTAGACAACAGCATCATATTCAACTAGTCACTATAAAGGTACTTCAAATGTCACACAGGAAGGTAGTAGCTGCCACCACTGGAAATTCTGCAGAGATTAAAAACAAACAATGGCTGGATGTCATAAATGATGAGGGGCAAGTTACCTGTCCTGGAAGAGTGAGACCAACACCCCCAAGGTGCTCTCGATACTGGTGGCTTCCTTCAAACACAGTCACAGCTCTGCACACACACACACACACATGCACACACACACACGCAAATATACACTGCACACAGTGGTCACAATAAAAGGTGAGGTGCTCATTACCACTACAAATCTCATGTGCAGTGCGTGAGGACCCAGATCACATGACCTGCCCCAAGGCCCAGTGGATGTGTTATACAGCTACAAAGGAGATGGATTACTGGCTGTAGAGAAATTAAATTAATTTAACAATTCAATTGAATAAAAAAACTACTATCAGATAGTGGCAGCCAATACCTTTCCCCCAAAGGACAGTTAGATGGTGACTAGAAGTTTATAAAGAATATCAAAAAAGAAAATATAAAGGAAAAGACTACAATAGCCGACTAACCCCCATTACCCCTACAGGGCAGAAAACTGATGTTTAGTCTTTACTAAAATATAAAATCAGGCAAAGCAGCAGCGGCAAATCTGTCTCCGTGCATCTAGATTCCTTTGCCCAAATACTAGCTTCTGACGCCTCGTGCTCCGGCTCACTCGAGCAGCATTGTTTTACTGCTGGCACAGTGCCAGATTCCCACAGTAGCACGGGTGCTCACATGTCCTCCAAACCCAGACCTTTGGTAGCTCAGCCACATGCTACACGGAAAGGATAGATACACCACCGGCCACCTTCCTACAGAACACAGCACGGACCCAGAGGGATGCAGTAAAGCCAAGCTCCTACCTGACATGCCTTAGGAAAGCATTTTATAGAAAATGGTGTAACCAAACATTGAATGGCTAGCCACTCAGAGCTACATGGGGGTGTGTTCACATGGGAGAGAGCTACGGTGGCTGAAAGAGGACAAGGGCAGTCTACAGTGACATCTGCTGGTTACATTCTCCCCCCCCACCCAATTTGTATCGGCATCCCGCCGATAATATAACCTGGACTTACACCCAAAGAAAAAGTAAGTGGGGGGATACTATGACTTTAGCCCAAACAAGCCTAACACCAAGGACGAAAGTCTACGGTAATCTCCCTATTGCACCCAAATACCCGGGAGACTGTAGCCCCGTCTGCTCTGTTCCCAACTGGCGCTGGCAGATGATGGGGGTTCCCATGCCTTCCCGCAGTGGTCCAAGAAGTCCTGCGAAGTCGTATAATGCCGTCATCTGGTCCAGAACCTGCCAAGGGTGAGGGTGCTGGGGGTTGTACTGAGATATGTGGTGATGCCCATCCTGGAAGTGGGGCGACCTCGGTGGCCTCAGCCTGAGGGGCGACGGAATTCATTTGGGCCAGCGATGTTGGGGGTCTCATTGTGCCCACGCGAACCCATTGTCCGGCCTCTTCTCGGTTCTCATCCTCCGTACTCAAAGGTCCCACTGGGCCGCTAGGTAGCTCCGGGCCACCATGATGAGGAGCAAGTTTCAACAGGGTTCGATGCACCTGTCGGCTCTTGGTCAGTTCATGCACAGGTGCTATGGTGTATATGACCCCCCCCTGGGGATGGAGCTCAGAGGAATTTATGGATGATGGGACTCCAGGCATCTTGGATCTTGGAACGACCCCTGATTGTACAATCGTGGATATAGACAAACTGTCCTACCCCTAAATTGTCCCTCCGTTTGGCTGCTATTTTCATTCGTTCCCTGGCCCCTTGGAAGGCCACATCCCTACGCCTCTGGTGCTCCTGCACCCACTCGCTCACCCAGCCCCCTTCTGGTTCCTGTACCCTACCTAACAAAAAATCAACAGGTAACTGAGGCTCTTGGCCAAACATTAAGAAGTGTGGGGACTCACTGGTTGACTGATTAATAGTTGTATTGTAGCTAAACACCAGCTGAGGCAAGTACTGGGGCCAGTGTCTCTTCTGCTCAGCAGAAAGGGTTCGCAGCAGGTCACACATAGTTTGGTTAAATCGCTCACCCTGGTCCATGCCCTGTGGGTGGTAGGGTTTAGTTCGGGTTTTCTGGACTCCGTATAAACTACACAGCTGGTAGATGACAGTACTCTCAAAGCTCCGGCCCTGATTGGAATGGAAGCGAGCGGGGACCCCAAATCAAACAAACCACTCCTGGACCAGGACCCGAGCCACTGTATTTGCCTTTTGATCACGTGTGGGGATGGCCTGTGTGAATTTAGAAAACACATCAGTCATGATCAACACTTGTTCCTTACTGTCCGAAGATTGCTCCAACAGTGTGAAATCAACTGCCAGTATCTGGTTAGGATAGGAAGCCAGTAGGTGTCACATAGGTGCACGGAGCCTGGGCTGAGTGGTTTTCGCCAGGGTACAGCGTTCACAGTTATGACACCACTGCTTGATGTCTTCTCCCATGCCCGGCCAATAGCATTGCTGTCATACCAACTCGGTGGTTCTTTCAACACCCTGGTGGCCATGCTCATTATGGAGTTTCAGCAACACCTTCAAACAGTCTGGTAACAAGAGATGATGGACTCCCTCTCCCCCACCAGGTCGATGAATGTGATGATACAATAGGCCCTGTATTTCCACAAGCCAATCCCACTGCCTCAACAGCACCATAACTGGACTTGATAACCCTTCCCGGGCTATGGAGTTGGGTGGCTTCTATCTCTGCCAGAACGGGAGCAGAGCAGAGATGGTTGGGTCTGCTGCTTGCAGAGCCTCCATATCAGCAGTTGTCCGGTAGGGGAAGACGGATATGCTGGCTTGAACAACCTGAGATCGCTCCTCTCGCTGGCCTGCTTGCTGCACAGAAACGAGTATCACGATGCCGACTACCACTGAATCTGGAATGCCCTCAAGCTCTTCGGGGGGCTACCGGGACAGCGAATCTGCATTGCTATTCAGGTGGCCCAATCGGTAACGGACGGTATAATTATAAGTAGAGAGCTCCGCTACCCATCTTTGCCCTTGGTGCCCAGCTTTTCAGTCGCCAAATGGCTCAAGGGATTGTTGTCTGTCCAAACGGTGCACTGCTGACCCCACAAATACTCCCGAAACTTCTCTGTCATAGACCATTTCATGGCCAGAAATTCCAGCTTCATCGCACTATAATTTATCTCTGGAGGACTGAGGCTATGACTGGCATAGGCAATGGGGCGGATCTTTCCCTCCTGTTCCTGGGACAACACTGCTCCAAGCCAGGTATGGCTGGCATCTACCTCAAGGATAAAAGGGAGAGTAAAGTTAGCAAAGGCCAAGGTAGGTGCATTCACTAACCTGTTCTTCAGCTCCCGAAAGCTCTCTTTACAGGCATCTGTCCACGCACCACCAAGCATTGGGCCCTTGCCCTTCCGTGTTTTTGTCCCAGCCAATTCAGCCGCCAGACGATGTAGTGGGGCTGCTAATTTTGAAAAACCCACAACAAATCGCCTATTATAGCTAGCAAAACCCAGGAAGGACCCTAGGTCAGACACATTTGTTGGTTGGGGCCAGTTACTCAGGGCAGCAAACTTGCCAGGGTCTGTGGACACCTTCACGTGAGACTACATGACCCAAATACTGGACCTCTTTCCTGAAGAAGCAGCACTTTTCCAGCTTAGCCTTAAGACCTTCTTTATCTTCTTTATGGAGGCAGTTCAGTACCAGGTCCAGACGACTTACTTGCTCATCCACACTGGAAGAAAATACAACTATGTCATCTAAATAAAGCATGAGTGACTGGCAATGATGGTCCCCAAACAACCTCTCCATCAACCGCTGAAAGGTGCTAGGAGCATTGCACAGCCCAACGGGCATACGATTGAGCTCGACACATTATCGAACGTTAGGTTGTGTGTCATGGATACTGTTGACTCAAAATCTCCCGACCACTATTTTGATCTGAGACAGCAAGACCGAGACAGCGAGACCAAGACAAGACCAAAGTCCAACAAGACCAAGACAAAGACCAAGACCACATAAAAGTGGTCTCGAGACCAAGACAAAGACCAAGAATACATAAAAGTGGTATCCAGCAGGAGGCTGGATTGCGTGCCTTTAATGATCTCAAGACTTAATGTTAAATATGAAAAATATATCTTGCACTTTAATGGGTAACGTCACAGATAGGACTTGGTGGGACTTTTCCAGCGACCCCTTGTTTATGAAAAGTTAAAGGAAAATGGAGATATTAGCCGGAAACCGTTCA
The DNA here is from genome assembly GCA_037832545.1 of Rhabdalestes septentrionalis. Taxonomy (NCBI): domain Eukaryota; kingdom Metazoa; phylum Chordata; class Actinopteri; order Characiformes; family Alestidae; genus Rhabdalestes; species Rhabdalestes septentrionalis. The sequence goes on from JBBMFX010030880.1 coordinate 4,910, forward strand.
CCTTTGACAAAAGTCATGGGACACCTGGGCGAGGTGAACAGTTTGACATCCTTAGTAAAGAAAAGTCTGGTGATTTATTAATACTGAAAATACGTAGAAAAAAATGTAACCAGTACTGGACGTAAACAAAACTTGAATCGATTCACAGTTACTGGCACCTGCATATATTGTGCATCTAACATGTACTGTCTTCTGGGTAGGTTCACTACAATACCAATTGATTTTAATTTCTTCATTATTGTTTACTGGATATGGCCATTTTAGGTGTATGACTACTTTTTATAGCTAATGCATGAGTCAGCACATCTCAATTTATTAATATAGTTTCTAATCTTCTTCATGATAAAGGTAATTTGGCTTCTCTGTCCCTTTTAATTTACTACTTTAGTTACTAGATTCTTGTAGGAACAATTGTGACATGATTTTTTGTATTTATTAACAAAATGTATTTCAATTAAAGCTAACAATTTTAATGTTCTTTTTTTATGTCCAACGCATGAAGTATAATCCTGTTCATAAGGTTGCATGTTTAATAGTTAACAACATATTTTAAGCTTGTGTTATTAAAATATCAAAATAATTGCAGCACAAGACTACACTTTGGTAAAAGAGGAGATTAAAAGGCAGAAATACCAAAGCTTTTCTGCCATAAATTACAATCAGCTCAATCTTCAAGACTAATCAGTGGAAAGTAATTTATCAAAGAGACATTTCTTTTCTTGCCCAGCCCTAAAACACAGTTTCTCCTTGTAAAAAAATGTAATTGCCATGGCGCCTGCTTTTCTAAATGAACATGTTCCTTAAACATCTCTCTGGATGTGCCTGTGGAAATCAGCCTCTCATACAGAGAGAAAGGAAAGAAAGAGAAGGAGCAGGAGAAGAGAGAGGAGTCCATGAATCAGGAGCCAGGGAATGCCACATTCAAAGCACTGTGCTGCATGATACACCATGTCCATTGATTACCTCAGCCAGACATCTTGATCAAGTTTATCCCTGACACATCATTCACCCAGTCACAGCACTATCTCTAAACACACAGGCTTCTGAACACAGAAACTTGTTGACATGTACTGTGAAACATATTGTTTGATTGGTCAATGGTCAAATAAACACAGAAATTACACTGATTACAATTTGTTTATTATACTAAATCTATTTGACTGATACAGATGTGTGCTCAAGGACAAAGTCATGTAAAGAATAACATTCATCTGAAGAATCTATATGCTGGATAGGTCTGGATTAGGGGTGTGCAGAGCGGCCGCTATTCGTATCTGTATTTGTATTTGTTAAAATGGAAAATTATTAATATTCATATTTTTATTTGTATTTTTGAGTAAAATTTAAATGCAGCGCACAAACAAGGCCGCCCCCCTTTTAAGCTGACACGTGCAATTACTCTCCTACTGTCCCTCAGTCACCAGGTAGTGCAGATTAGAGCCTGACATTTTTTCGGGAATCCCGCGGGTCACAAAACAAAATCACTATTAATAACGTGATTGGGACGGGACTGGAAAAAATGTAACCGGGAGTGGGCGGGACCGGGAATCGTAGTAACAATATACAGAAATATACTTTTTAAATAAATAAACTAATTTTGAACTCAATACTATTTGTCCTGTCTCTTTATGCTCTCCTCCTGTTTGCTTTGGTGTAGCCGGTTAAGTGAATGGTGTGCTCCACACACCCGTAACAGTTGATGCCGATAGTCCCAACCTCCAGTAATGTAAGAGAAGAAGAAGACTTTTTAATGCAATTCTAGCCACGAAAGTCCTCACCAAAATGGAGGCAGACGTGAAAGCTATGCTGCAGCGTCTAGTGTCTGAAAATAATGCTTCAGTTGTGCTAACTGAAATTTCTGGGAGGTCTGAAATAACAAAAAAAAATTTACGGGTTGAGAATAATGGCGTGAAAACTGCATACGCCAGCTGCAAGACTTGTAGACAACTGATTAAATACCATTCAGACTCAGGCACGAGTGGCCTTCAGCGTAACACATGCAAAGCAGCCCTCTCGAGGCAACCGAAAATTTATTCCTTCATGAAACGTAAGGTTCCAGCCATTGTAAAGTCAAAAATCACAGATGTGATGGCTCGGATCAGCCAGGATCTAAGACCTTTCGCTCTTGTTGAGGGAAAAGGGTCCATTGTGGCTAAAGAGCTCTTCAATATCGGGGTTAATATGGAAGCAGCGTCGAGGTCAAAGATGTGAAACCGAGTGCACGCACTGTTTCTCGCCATGTTGAAGACGAATACAAGAAAGTCAAGAAACAAGTTATTAACGAGCTACAACAGGTAGGCCTGGGTACACTGCTTCCTATTTATGATTTTTAATGTTAAGTACTCCCCCAATTGTTTAAATTTTTTACGGGAGTGGGAGGGAATGGGAGTCATTCTTCTGGGATTGGGACGGGACGGGATTTTCCCCCAGTTTTTTTTATGGGATTGGGATGGGATGGGACGGGAGAGGTTTGAAAATTCACTGCAGTGTCACCCTCTAGTGCGGATCCTGGCAGTGTTACACAGTGCACATTAAAATAAATAGTGTAGTGAAGCATTGTCCTAGCATGAAAAAAGGTCTAAAGCATGATCTCAGCATGTTTTTGACTAGATCGCTTCTTGAAAACTCGTGAGACTGGGCTGGTATTCACCAATGGGCTGAACTCTGATTTACAGCACGAACTGGCATGCAAGGTCACTAGCTTGACCTTAAACCAGCGCATAACATTTGTGCTCAAACTTGACCAACACCGACAAGCCAAAAGCCCCAGTACTTCCTGAGTGCCATGAACTTTAAGTCAAGTGGAAACCATATATATATTCAAGCTCACTGCCTGGACGCCAACCAGACATAGTGATGGAGTTTTGGCCAAGATATAATCAAAAATAGTGGCACCCTTCAACTGCATAAGTCGATAAGCCAGGATATAAACAAAGGCAAAAGCCAGTTGGATTAAAGACACCGATATATAGTGTCAAATCAGAATGAGGAGCTTTTCATGCACAATTCGAACTAGCCCAAGCATGGATCTTCAGCAAGTGCTATGTTTGGCTATTGGGACAGCATTTCAGGCAATGCTTCCATGCAGAGCTCCTGCAATCAGAGCTGCATGATAGACAGAGGCATATGGGGTAACCATTGTGGACACAGGCTAATGACATTGAAAGTTTGATTAGTCAGGTGTATGGGCATATGTCATCTATGGTGCAAACTGAATTGGCCCACGATCAGTTTATCAAAGCCCCCAATGAGGGGGGAAGGGACAGTTGGGTATAGGGTAGGAACAGAAGACAGTAGGCAGGGGGTGGTTTAAAAAACCAGAGGAGGGGGGTGAGTAGCATTTTTTTTGTGGATTAAGGGCAGTTTAATTAGGTCACCAAGAAAGATTCTGCCGAGGCACGACCCAGGACCATGTTCTACGCTGGGAAAGACAATGGCAGTTATAAGTGCTATGTTTCGGCTTATGTAATGCCCCTGCCACATTGTAGTTCTTGATGGAGAAATATTAGAGAGGGTCCCACAAACGGAGTGCCTGTCAGATCATGTGTGACCAATCAGCACCAGAGATGATCCGTGTTAAGGTATTTAAGCAGGAAATACAGGTAACTCAGCACACAGGCATTGGTTTCTCTACCTAAGTCGCTACTGTCACCTAGATTCCGGTAAGCCTCTTATCTACCCTCTGTGTGCATGTGAGAATGAGGATTCCTTTGGTGGGAATCTGTACCCTTTATACGGAGCGTTCTCAGACTAACCGCAAGATTTACCAGCTCTCTCATTTGTTTCCGCATTAGAGCTCATCCGTCATGCCACAACTGGGTTACTCACAGTTTATTTTGTCGCTCCTCCCGTGACACAATCACCCTCGCCCCTTCTCTCCACATCTGTGACAGGACCAAACCCACCCCTCTAGCTGAGCCTAGGATAAATAGGGGCATTTTCAAGGCCATTTGCAAGGTTGGAAAGCCTTTGCACAGTCCTCTGACCTGATGAACTTCTGATCCCAAAATGTTTTTAAAAATGTGGGCCATATATGACCTGCAACTTCTATTCTGCGGGAGGTTAGGGTACAAGAGGGGCACATAGAGAAGGACACAGAGAGCATACAAGACTGTGGAGAGCAGGGTGTTACAGCTGATGCATGTTCCAGACTGGTCTGCAGAACAGAAACTAAACCCTGAACTGCAGCATGTCATAGCATGAAAAGAAACCCAGCAACAAACACCCTGGGTGGAGGTGGCAGCTCTCTTCCCAATGACAAATGGGCTATGGGCCAAGTTCGATGCCCTGTGGCTGTAGGTTGGGGTCCTCCAACACACCTGAGTGGAACCAGCAATTGGGGAAAAGTGGTGGCAGGTGGTGGTACCTAGATTAATGCAGTAGATAGTTCTGAAGGCTCTTCTTGGCTTTGCAGGCTCAGGTCACTTTGGATTGTCAAAAACCCTCCACCAGAGGAGGGCCTAAGGAGACAAGTAAGGTGGTGCAAGTGCCTTTTTCCCCTGCTGCATCTTCAGAGGGGAAAGCTGCGGTGTTCAATCCAGCCAGCACCGTAAGCAGGGTTACCAGGTTAACTTCTCCAGCTGGGATGGAGGCCACAGGGCGACTGAGAAGGCAGAAGGCAGACATGGTTCCCTCAGAGATTCAGGTATTTTGTCCTACTAAAGGACGGGGGGTGGTGGTGGTAAGTGTAGCATGTTCAAGTTTATATAGTTAGTAAAGTTATATATGTGATCAGAGCATCCCTTACAAATTGAGAATTGTTTCCTATCTGCGCATCCAAACTGAATAATATCTATTTTCCGCTAGTTTCAGGCACACAAGCAACATCTTGAATTCTCTCTGCTTGAATCTGTCCTCTTCAGTTTCAGACTGGATAACACGGTTACCACTACATTATACAATCTGGCAGGGGTAAGGACACTCTCAGCCAGAATCTAAATGTTAAAGCTGCAAAACACAAGACTGTTTTTCTTAAAAATTAAAGAAATAGAGACTTTTTGTTATTACATTTGCACTATTAGTACTTTACTTTTTAAAATGCTTTATTCCTCTTTTTTCATTGAGCATGTTTAGGACAAAAGAATTTCCCTTGGGATAAATAAATCTCTTTCTTATCTTATCACATGTGAGGACAGTCTAGTGCAGGAAGTTCTTCCAATTCCATTATACTTATGAACTGGCATACACAAATAATACAATGAATTATAGACAAAAAATAGCACAGTTTATAACACAATTTCCCAACACATACATTTAGTTTTCTGTTCATAAACGAGAGCATCCTTGAGGTAGACTCCCTGTGCTCCATTCACTAAGAATGTGTATACTGACACCACCACCATCCACTTGTAAATAGTTAAACATTCATAATGTTTCATAATTTGGAGCTATCTGTCAGGTCAGCTGGACAAAAGAGGGAGAACAGGACGCAGACAGAACCGTGTGATACAATGTTTCTTTTCTTTTAATGAAAAATCCAAGGATTACAGTTCGTTCAGGAGCACCACGTGTCTCCTACACCTAGTACAAACACAAACTCAAAAGCTCCTCTTGTGTGGCTCGTAGCCTGCGAGACCCTCAAACAGAATCGCCTCCCACAGTCCTGGGTTAGGCTGCTTCTTCAGCCTGTAATGAAAAGACGACAGCGGTTAGTCGAAGAGGCTACTGGAAGTAACTCATGGACCTATGCGGAGCTGGGGAGCTTCGCTCAGCTTCAGCAGGGAGCCCGTCGTCCAGAGGAGCGATACTTTGTTGCTTTTGCTCTGTTAGTTCACAGCTGACAAAAGGGTTTTGAAGTCGGTGACCATGCACCGTTTCTCCGAAACGGCTGAGCTAAAATATACACACACACATGCTCTCCACCATCACTCGACGCCACAGATCATTACCTCTCAGTCCCCATTATCCCCCACACGTTGACCTCGCCACGCCGTCCAGGGTAAGCGTCTCCTAAAATTCAGGCGAGCGGCTGCATGGTCGAGATGAGCTGGATCTGACACTATCATAATGGCAGTTCCAAAAGTGGGAAATATGTATGGAGCTGCCGAAGTCACAGAAATGTTCTAGTTTTATAAAAAGTAACATTAATATTGAAGGTTAAAGATGACATTGTTAAAAAGGTTTTTCACTTACAAGTTCTCCAGGTTCTTTATTGGCTTCATTTTGAAGAGTGTGGCCAATAGACAGATCTTCTATAATCCCTTCTGCAATTTATAACATGTCTAATACAAACACATGGGCAAAACTTTAATTGGGAATATGCATTTTTGTGATCTGTGCACAAGCCAGCACAAACCTTTTGATTTCACATTATTTAGAGAAGTGTAGCTGCAAAAAGTCATTGTAAATGACAGACCATGGACTGGCTGGAGGAGATCATATATCATTATGGAAGGGGTGAAGATATGCAACATCTGCATGATATCTTCTCTAGAAAGTGTCCATTATCAGTTCTCTCTCTATCATACGTTCTCTCTCTCTTTTGCCCACTCTCTTTCTGCCTCTTCTCTTTCTATTTGCAGTTCCACACACTGTTCCCATTCCTCTCATCAATGATTTGAGGTAGTGAGTAGAGAGAAACCAGTATAAATGTTGTGAAGAAGGCAAAAATACTGATCAATGACTTCAAGTTTTCAGATTAATTTAGATTTTATGATTCCTGGAGAGAGAGAGAGATAGAAGGAAAGCAGATTCTCAGCTCATGTGAAGTACTCCCTGCTTTACAGGAGCTTCTAATCTGTAGCAACGCCACTCTCCAGCATGAGTGTCCGGAGAGCTGAAGCCGCAGAGCCTTTTCCTTCAAATTCTGGGAGTTACTCAGAGAGATGGCACGAGTGCATGTATGTCCAGTATGAGTGTTAGAGATGAGGGATGATGATGGAGTCTGCTATGATGGATACAGCCCCTTAGACTGATGAACCTACATGGCTTTAACGGAAACAGACCACACAGAGCAAGGCACATGAATCAATAGCCGCGTTTACATGGACACTTTTTTTCAATCCGATTAAATGTAATCAAATTAAAATAACCCAAACGAACTGTTTACATGGGCGTCAAATAAAGAGATCCTCGTTTGTTCCACGTTTACATGTTC
>JBBMFX010030919.1:0-12004 GCA_037832545.1 Rhabdalestes septentrionalis
TGGATGTCGACGCCAGTGGCGTCATCGAGGAAGAGGAGCGCAAGTGAGACATTCACACACACACACACACACACACACACACACACACACACACACACACACACACACCCTTTGTGCAGGTGTCAGGGTTGTATCTTACTCCAGTGACGGTTGGTTAGTTTTTAGAGCTGCAGTCTCATTCCTCCTTTATTATGTTACTGCCAGCAACACACACACACACACAAACACACACACACACACACACACACACACACACACCACTGACAGCATAAATCAGAGAGAGAAAGGAAAGGGAGCGCTATTCTTCATGGCTGTATGAGTGGATATCAGAGACGGACCCTGAAACAGCAGCTGGATCAGAAGTCTGTCAGGTGTCTGCGGACCCTGGACTCCCTCTGACAGTCGAATTTCCACACTGTCGCTTTCAGCTAGGAATGAAAAAATCCTGCTAATCCTCCAGCTGCCCTCAGATTCAGGTCCCTCAGAGATCCTGCCTGGGACTGAAGGCCAGATTCTAGTGAAGAGTAATCACAAAGAACAAGAGGAACATTTCAGTCATGCAGATGAATCCATAGTTGAGGAGCAGCATCCGCACGGATGAGATTGTGTGGTGCAGGTGGGAGAGGACGTGTGAGCGGATGTTCTGTAGATCTGATAGACCTGTAGGGAACTCAGGGGTGTCAGAAGCATATTAACGTGAGGGGGACGCATGGGGGCGGAGTTTGGGTGGGGGCGGGGTTGCTACACACACACAACACCATACGTCTATACACCTTAACACACATCATCAAACACCCTCATACACACCATCATACACACGGTCACACACACCATCATACATACCTTCACACACACCAACATGCACACCATCATACACACCTTCTCACACACCATCAGACACACACCATCATACATCTACACATGGTCACACACATCATCATACACACCTTCACACACACCTCACCCCCAACTTTACACACCTTCACACATACCTTCACACACACCTTCACACATACCATCACACACACCATCATCAACAAATTAATACACACACCATCATACACACCTTCACACACACCATCACACACACCATCATCAACAAATTCATTCACACACCATCATACACACCTTCACACACACCATCACACATCTACTCCTTATACATATAAACAATTTTGAAGTGTGTTGTGTGAGAAATCCTCTCCTGTGAGTTCTGAATGGTCCTGTGTTCTCAGGTTCGTGCTGAAGGGGTTTTCTAAAGAGGGCAGGGATCTGACCGACAAGGAGACCAAAGCATTCCTGTCCGCCGCCGACAAGGATGGGGACGGGAAGATCGGCATCGACGGTGAGAGACGGAGGAAGACACAGAACACTCAAACCTCACATCCACACACCTGGAATCACAGCACAGTCTTTAGGGTTCGGGTTCCAGTTAGAAACTCCTGCTCTCCAGCTCAGGACCAATCACCAAACTTCTTACTGGTTATACAGCGGTGGAACATATTTACCCCCTTCCTGTAATGAATTGAGGGTTGAGGTAAGTTGGGTGTAATTCCAAAACGTTTAAGGCCAATTTGAAGTACATAAAAACACAAGAAGCTACAACATTACAAGATGGTCCGAGGGATGGCAAGAACAGGAGCACAGCAGGAACACTGGGGGAAATAAACTGATTTTACTGAGCCAATAGAAAACCAGCACAACTAAAAAATGACAATAACAAAAGCATGACGAGGTTTTACAAAGAATCCACGAACACAGAGTGAAATAATGTGGTTTATTCTAAATAAGGTCATGAGAAGACCTGGACACGGACGTCAGAGCAGACACAGGTGTGAACAGGACATCTATTAGGGGTGGAGCCGAACCCGAATACGGTGTTCGGAAAGGCTCAAAGAATGTGTAACATACGAATACTTATTTGGAATAAATACTTTAATACATATTTGCATTCGGGAGCAAGAAGAACCTGGAGTAAAAGAGTTGACTGACACATCATTGAGCCAGTAGAGCAGCCTTCACCTCCGCACTGGAGTCACGCTCTCACTTTCAGTTGGATTTTTTGGAGCTGTTATAAAAAGCTCCACCTGAACGACCGGACAGAGTTTTTACTTCCGTTTTTGCAGTGAAAGTGTGGAAAAAAATCAGTGATCTCACATAATGAGCGTTCATGTTAAATATGTAAAAACACAATAAAAAACACACAGAGTGACATTAAAAATGTTGGAGAAACCTCAATATCATCCTGACAGTCAGACATTCCCAATTCATGAGTATGAATATTTGTATTGTTTCAATATTTTATTCTCTGAGTGAAACTGCAAATGATTTATTACTAGTATGACTTCATCATGTGTTCTTTTATGGTGCTGAGTAAATGTTATTGATTCATATATTAATAATTAATATATTAGTGTTTGATATGGTGTCTTTGCCCGAATTGTAACAATTTTCAATTTTCTGCACCGTTTAAAAACAGCGATAGCGCTTTATGCTACATGAACATTACAGGAAGAATGGACCAATAGAAATGGTCTGAGACAACTTGGACAGAAATCTTTTCTCATAGACTTCCATTATAAGTGAGAAAGTTTTTGTCCTCTGCTGTGAAATGACTGTTGTTTTAACTCTGTGCTGAATTTTGTCTCTTCCAGAGTTTGAAGCCATAGTCCACGAGTAAAACGGAACACACCTGGCAACCAGACGCTCCTCCTCCGTTCACACCTGCAGGCTGATCCACAGTCCTGCATGCCCCCCTCCATTCGTGACCCCCCCCATACACCACCCTGCACCCCTAACCTGGGGCAGGAACTTCATCCGCACCTCTATTTATTTACTTCTTTTTTTTATACAAACTCTGTGCTCACGTGACCAGTCCTATCTGAGCCACCGCCTCACGCCACCCCCCATCCCCCCCACCTCCTGACCTCGAGACCCCAGTGAAAACTGAATAAATTATCATATATTCCAGAACACAAACAAAATATATTCTTGCATCTTTTCAATGTATTACTTTTTTCACATCAGAAAAATCCATTAGCCCTCTCTCACTCTTTCTCTCTCTCTCTCTCTCTCTCTCTCTCTCTCACACGCTTTCTCTCTCTCTCTCTCTTTCTCTCTCTCTCTCTTCCAAAGCACACCCCTCCACCCCCTTCTCCTCCAACTCTTCTCCCCCCTCGCTCCAGATAGAGCCGGCGAACTCGATGGCGGGTAATAAAAGACAAAAAGAAGGAAGACGAGCTGTGCAACAAAGAGAGAAATAAAGAGAAATCATGCCTCGAGCGCAAAGACTGTTTTATTGAATGCATGGTTGAACATTAGTGGTGATTTCTCACTGGCCACTTTATTAGAAACACCTTATACATCCCCTTTACTGGCCAGTTTATTAGAAACATAATTAAGTGGTGAGTGTGTGGAGGTACAAAGTGTTTCCAATAAAGTGCCCAGTGAGTGGACAGCCAAGATCTCTAGAACAGGTGCAGATCAAATGACTATATATGACTTTTTTACAGTCATTTCAGGAGAAAACTGTGAAAAGAACATTTTAATCACACTAAAATGAAACACACATGACTGGAAGGGTTGTAGCAAGTCTGTGCTGCTGTATTAAAGAGGGGTGTTTGATTAAACTCATGCAGAAACATCCATTAAATTGCACTTACGGTTATATTGTCACACTTTGAAACCAGTCTGCTACATTTCAAATGTCGTCCTGTAATGGATTTTGAAAAAGCAGGGTTTTGAGGGTCAGCCCGAACTTCTGGACTGAAGTGTGTATCAAATTTTCACAAGGTCTCTTTCAGGTGAAGCCCCCACTACTACTACTACACACACACACACACACACACACACAGTCAAATGCTTCAGCATGCTCTGAGGTGAACATTACTGCAAAGCAATGGGGGAAAGGGAGGGGCTTCTCGGGGGGGAGGGGGTTGTGGGAGAGGGAGGGGCTTCTCAGGTGGGGATAGGGGGGCTTCTAAGGCTGGGGTTGGTGGATAGGGAGGGGCTTCTCAAGGCAGGGTTGGGGAGAGGGCGTGGCTTCTCGGGAGGGGGGGGCTAAGGTGGGTTCTGACATTTCGTCTTAAAGTATACTCACAACTAAAACAACAACAAAAATGTGGAAATCTAATAAAATCTAATAAAAAATATTTGAATCAGGGAATATATTTTATCTGGTCATTAGTTTTTTTCTTGGTAACAACATTTTAAATATCATTGCTTTTTAAAATATAAAAACATAAAATATCAGCAAGCAGTTAAACTGACCATTCATTCTAAATAAAAAAGTATTTTATTTTCTAAAGTTTTAAACCGAATATCAGGTGCAATGGTCTCAGATCTCAAATGTTGGATATCTTGATTAGAATTAGGACACCAAGAGAAACTTTTCTGCGGTAAAGCAAGTTCTTAAAAGTTTGAACAACAGAATTGATTGATTCTTTGAAAATTAGAATTATACACAAACACACACACACAGTGAGTGAGTGATCTCTCTGTTGGGCAGTTCTCCCATGCCTGCAGCAGATGAAGTGAAAACACAGTGTGATAGAGGTCAGAGCGTCCAAACTGCAGGGGTCTCACACACTGCCCTCTCAGACTGGACTTTAGGGAGTTCAGACCAACAGAAAACCAGAAGTTCCAGAAGTTCATGGTTGATGAGCCTCAACATTCATATTTACCACCCAAAAGCAAAAACAGTTCCTGTGTGTGACGGTCAGTGGATTTTCGGGGCCGATCTGTCGTTGGTCACGGTGGGACGGAGTTTCACTGTCGCAAAAGGATTTGACCCCCTGTAACACAGTTACAGAATATATAGAAAACATAAAGAAATGGAGGGGGTTTAAGACTTCTGCACAGTATTGTGTATATATGTATTTTAAAATTTACCTGGGAAAGAGAGGATGCTCAGGCGGCTGAACTTGAAGGTTTGTTCTCTGAAGAAGAGGAAATACAATATCAACATTAGGAAATTACAATTTGATGATGATTGACATCTTTTGTAAGGATATGCATTGTGGACAAAGCTATAAAATAAATGCGAATTTATGCGAGAATGTGTGAAATACATGTTGGGGAATTTGGAAAATTACATTCATTAAGTAATAATTATAGCTCATTTTAACTGCTGACAGTGTGTCATACCACTTCCTAAAGCACATCCACAAGCCTGTTTACACCTGAACGGGTTTAGGGCTATTTACTCTAGATTTCTACTTTTAGCCTCATAGCTACAATTCCAAACAAAAGAAGCAAAATTTGCTCTCCAAAACATCTGTGATCGGTACAGACACTTAATTTAAGAAAAGTTTCAGAACTATAACTCACCTCGGAGACAGACTCCGCCTTTTTCTCTGGGAGGGGCGAGACTGGCCGAGCATCGGTAGTCTTGGGAAGGGGCGGGGCAGGGGGCGGTATGTGAGAGTAACCCTTGAGCTCAAGTTTGCTATCAAAATGAGACTCTGCCCTCCGATCCAGGAGAGGCGACACCGGCCTGAAGTCACCAGAGGCTCTTCGACTGGGTGGAGCCGGAGGCGGGATCTCATTGTAGCTCTTCTGATTGGACTTGGTGTCGTACGTGGACTCAGGCTTCCGGTCAGGGAGGGGGGAAACCGGACGGAGGTCAGCGGAGGCTCTCCGAATGGGAGGGGCTGGAGGCGGGATTTCAGCACTGCTCTTCAAATCCACAGATTCTGATTGGCTCGTGGGTTCCAGGAGATTGTTCATGCTGTTTCTTCGGAGCGAAGACCCTCTTTGAAGAGAAAAGTTGCAAGGTCAGTTCAAAGTTGGCGCTCTTAAGGAAATGCAATGCTATAATGAGGCATGTACAGTCCCATGTAAAAGTCTTAGACACCTGAGAAAATGACATTTAAATCCCCTAGTTTATATTTTTAAAAGCTACTATTAGAATATACACAGTTAATACTATTGCAGTAAATTGTAGGTTAACTTTATTGAATGCTAATGAAGTTTCACAAATTGTTCTAATCAGCCCAAAAACAAGAGAAATCTTCATATCATCTAATGCTCTCTTGTTTTATTATATTTATTTAAATGTATTTGCAGGCAGAAAGTCCCTCGCAGTTCAGATTAATGGCTTTCAACAGTTTACTCTGGAGCCTAAGTCTTTTACATAGTTGTGTGTCTCTGAAATGGGATGGACTGTTTCCCACCTTGAGCTTGAAGATGGATAGTCTTCAGAGGGAGCGACGTAAGATGCAGGAAACCAACCTTGCCTGCGGGATCAAGCCGAGCCAGACATTTACTTTAATATACGTTTAACCCCTCACCGAGTGGTGTCACAGTGAAATGTTTTCTCTGCATTTAACCCATTCACTAAGTGAAGCAGGGAGCTGCCGCCAGCGAGGCGCCCGGGGAGCAGTGTGGGTGGGGGGGAGGTACCTTACTCAAGGGTACCTAAGTGGTGACACTAGCAGTTGGGATTTGAACCCCAATCCTCTGATTGTAGGGCCAGTGCCCTAAACACTAGGCCATCCTGCTGCTACATCTGATAGTCCATCAAGAATTAAACCATACTAATCTCGGGCCAAACAGCCCATGCACCAAATGTTGAATGGACATGCAGGACACTCAAGAACACAACACAACTAAGAACCTCACTTTCGCTGTTTGACACTATAAAGCAAATCTTTACATTTTGTGAAAGACTGAACCACCAGGTACATGTCAAATCAACACCAGCAAATGGCGATGCAGAATTGTAGTTTTTATTGCATCTATAAACTGTCTTTCTGAAAGTTAGAAAAATGTAAAGGAACAGCCAACAATCCCATGATCCCCATCCCAGTCATGGGAATGCTTTACACCTTTTCAGCTTTTCTCTACTCTAGCACACCTGAGCCACTTGAGAAGTTTATCAAGATGAATAGATGGCACAGCCCCAATACCAGGTATCAGCAGAATATATGGAGGGAAGAAGGTAGGTAGCAATTCCAGTCTGAGACAGCACACATACCTGAGGGTGTGGTCTGGGAGCCACAGGGAGTGTTGGTAGCTCAGTGGGTACGTGGGTGGGATACTTGTCTCGTGGGTTCAAAATCTACCTTCAGCATACCCCCACTGGGTTCCTGAACAAGACCCTCAACACTATGAGACTGCCCCCTGAATCAGGGAATAGAAGTCGTTTGCTAAATGTCTGCTAAATGCCATTAATCAAAATGTATAGCACCTCCACACTGGCATAAGGAACCATGCCATACACTAAAGAAATGTTTTTCCTGTACAAATAAATAAAGCGACCTAAATCTGAGCCATTCCTAGGATGCCTGATGGCAGGACTAGAAGCGGGCCATGGCCAAACTGACTCTATCATTGCTTTTGATTGGTTGAAATGTTGTCATGATGAAAGATGGACTTGGAAACAGGCCATTGTCTATGACAATAAAACAATGGACACACAAACTAACAACTGGGAACTTGACAAAATACAAGTGCTACTATCTATTTGGGCATAAGATACATTTCAGAGGAGTTTTGTAAAACCGGGAGCAACACAAATCTCAGTTAGGTTTTCATCACAAGCACAAATGATGCTGTAACAACCTGCACTGCTTTCCTCAGTTTCATGGGACTTTTATTGTGACACAACTGAGTTCCCTTCTAAACCCTCACTATAATTATTCTCATAATTACTTTTATACATCCCACTCTTGTTTGCTTCTTAATTTAAGCTGCCTACACAATGAGGCAGACCTCCTCCGTCCATCCTCATGCAACCCTCTCTTCTACGCTTCCATTCCTTCCCCTTTGTTATTGTGTTATCCTTTATGCCTTTCTGGTTTTCAGTTATTACTTGGCTCGTGTTCCACTCTCTCTCAGGTCTCAAGTCTGTTCCTCCCCAGTGTGTTAGTTCACGTAGGGCTTGTTGCTCAGGACCTGGCTGGCCTACCCTCGCTGCCTGTGGCTCCCTGTCAAATGCCCTGGACCGTGAGTGTATGTGATGGTGAATCCCATTGAAGTGTCTGTGTGTGGTTGCAGGAGTCCTTGCTTGGTGGGTAATGGCTGACCTAGGTGATTAGTTGACTGTGGGATTCATCAGGCTCATGCGGCTGGCCCCCAAGGTGACTTCTGTGATGGGGATTGCTTGGAGCCATATGTTGTTTTAGGCATTTGTGCTGGACATACACCTCCTGAGATATTGATTGCTCCGTACACCAGCAAGATCATGGTGCCTGGTTTATGCGGGTTAATGGCGGGCCATGAACAATGTATGTATCTTGGTAACCTACAAGTCCTGTCCGTGTTTTCAGAAAGAATGGTATTCTATTTGTTCAAATCTGGTTGATTCCTGTATCTTGGTCAAATCCGCATGTCCTGTAGCTAGCATTCCAATCTCTGGAATGTCTTTGGTCTCTGTTCCCCATCTTGTGCTACACTAACCAATACCCTGTGTCCCCTTTTGCCCCTTGTTTTTTAAATAAGCTTGTTTCACAGCTCCCGCTTGTGAATCCCTTTCTCCTCACCCCCACATGATATTGCAAATGCAGAGAAGAAATAAAACGTAAAAAATAAATACCACAATGAAATAAGCAGCTCTGACACTACAACCTTCCACTGGTTTGACTCCATGTATGCAGTATTAGAATGTCAACTGGCCATAAACTCTGGGGAGAGAACTGCATTGCAAATGCGCCAGAAATATTGTTACTTGCTTAGAAACAGCACCTGTGGGAAAAATATATTCAGAGGACAGGTGTGATGAAAACCCAACCCAGCTCACTTGTTAGCAATTTCCTGGTTAACCTTCATGTTCTTCTCAGCATTAGAAAACTCCAAAGAAAATTTTCAACTAAAAAAAACTGTACTTCACTGACTTCCCAGTTGTTAGTTTGTATCTCCATTGGCGTTTGCCTGCACAGACACTAAGAAGCAATGGCCTCTGTCCAAGTCCATCTGTTACGACAAGACTTTGACCAATCAGAAATAGTGACACAGTCCCTGCTTTCGGCCCTGCCGTCGAAATGCTTGGGCTCACCACAGGTTGAGGACGCTTTATTCGGTAAAACATTTGTTTGTTGGATGGCGCAGTTGCTCATGCCAGTGGAGAAGTGGTTCCCAGTGGTTCCCAGTCCATGTCCTCAGGTATGTGTGTTTCAGACTGGATATCTTACATTCCTTCCTGTGGAAAGGAGCCACAAGAGGCCAAGAGAGGCAGTGTCTTTATTATGATCGCCATTACTAGTGTGGGAATATTAGGGCACCCCTCAAGCTCTCAGATTCAGATTCAGATTTAAATTCTAATTCAGATTCAGATTTAATTTGTCACATACAATATCATACATGGTACAGCATGCAGTGAAATAATTTTTGCAACACCTGACCTTGAAAAACAGTGAAAGAAAACAGTAGAAAAAATGTGAAGGTAAGATGGTAAGGATGGTGGAGATAAGTAAGTAAAGATGAAGTGCAGATGAATTACCAGAACTGTGTGGGAATGTAGAATTAATATAATTAATATATATATTATACAAATAAGGACTGTTTGGGGTGGGGAATAATTATTATATTTGAACATATTAGTAATGGTTACAAAATGCAGGTGCAAAGAGAATGATTATGGAACAGCGGAATATGAATACAATATAAAATGGTGTATAGTGGTCTCACCTCAGGCTGGTATCATGGCGGCCGTATAGCCAGCCATTGCGTGGTTCTGGGATCAGCACGGTCAGTATCTCCCCAGCAGAGAACGGCAACAGCACTGGATTGGAGGAGGCTGGGTGGGGAATGACCGCCCTCATTGGTCGGCCACCCCCCAAGTTTAGGGCTTCACCCACGGAGCCGGAGCGGGAACGACTTGGGAGCGGGGAGGGTGCTAAAGAGAGAGAGAAATGTGTCTAAATGTCTGGGCTGAAAGTAGGGCATTAACAACCTCAGATATTTTCAAGTCCATCAAGATAGTCGAAATCGAGTTGACTAGTCGTGATGACATCACACAAACGAAGGAACATGGGTATCCAACATTTAGCAAGCTTTATTAACCTTCTCTGTAACATCAACAGTCAACATGACAATTAAACTAAACTAAACAGAGGCTGTGCCTTGAACGTTCTGGTAAATTTAAATATAGAACAAAAAAGTGGAACAGTTTAAGCCTCGGACCGGATGACTCTCTGCAGTGCCAGCGTTAGCGTGTTAGCTAGCGTTAACATGTTAGCTAGCGTTAGCATGTTAGCAAGCAGTGCTGTTTCAGATGCCGTGCAGAACGCCGGTACTGTTCCTGTACTTTAACTCCAACTCAAACTTGTTGTGGTCTCATGTTTAGATTCCACTCGTTCCAATGCTCCCACCCCTTTTATGAAGGGACTATAGTAATTCCTTAAACCAGCGTCAGCCAATCAGAAGCAGATACTGCATTGCGTACACAAGCGAGGGCAGAGAGAGAAAAAAAGCACACAACTAGTCGACTTGTGTGAATGCCCTAGATAAAAGCAGCCTTTATAAAAGGGTTCGGTTTGTCTTCAGATTCTCGTTTGTTAAAGGCACTTGATCCTGCTCTGCAATGTGACACCAGCGCCTTTAAACCACAACCACAGCCCTGCCTTGTTCAGGAGAAGAGCTCATTAGTGCAGGACGGTAATGTGCAGGTAATGACAGTGGCCTTCTGTGATGGATTGAGTCTCCCCTGAACACTCAGGACCAGGGGTGTTGAGTCCTGGAGAGTCGCTGTTCAGCACAGTTTAATGGTTCTCCTCCTCAAACATATTCACTAAACCTGGCGAGGAGAACCAATCACTGGAACTTGCCAGACCACGGCCGTCTGGGACTGGAGATCCACACCCCAGCTTAGGACTGTGCGGAAGTTCTCTCACCTCTAGAGGGCACTCTGCCCAGCAGCTGGTGGTCCATCGCACCGTCCCCTGTCTGGAGGAGAGAACTCACAGACGACCTCAACTAGAGAGAGAGAGAAAACATAAAAAATACATCCGAGCCTTTTTCTAGTGATTAGATTTGTGCTCTGGAAAAATATTCAAAATAACTCATTTTTAATTAGATAATGTTTCAATTGTAATAATAATAATAATAAAATTTACATTCATATATTGCCTTTCACAAACCCAAGGTCACTTTACATAGCAAGCAAAAAAAGAAAAAACACAAATCCATATCACATAATGGAAGGGAAATATTCGCTAAAAAGAAAGGTGATCGCATTTAAATGATGAGGTGGCGCAGCAGTCACAGAGGGATTGCGGGAGTGAGTTCCAAAGTTTGGGAGCCATGGCATGAACGACCTCCCACCAATAGAGTCTAGTGCCCATGACTGATCCCGGCCCCACTTGGGACCTTCCCCAAGCTAAAAGCTCTGGCGGTGATTGTCCTTTCTGATCCTGATATTTATGGATAATGGACTCAGTTTCACTTCCAACAATATAACTTCTCTGGACACTGAAACCAACTCAGTTAGCCACAGAGACTTGTTATTTATCCCCATAAAGACTGTCTTTCCTAGGTTGACCTGAGGAGGACGGGATCCCCTTTTGAGTCCCGAGGTTTCTTCCTCCAGCTGAGGGAGTTGTTCCTCACCTCTGTAGCCTTTGGCTTACTATGGTCTCAGACTTGGACTCTGTAAAGCTACTTTGCAACAACCTGGTTGTAAAAAGCACTATATAAATTGAACATATTGAATAGTGTGTGGAACAAGAAGAATATCAGTGCCAGATGACAACATATTACAACATTTTTGGAGACTTGCAAGACACAATATTATTGTCTTACAGGATGTAAACAGCTGGTGACTAATTTTAGTGCTGATGTCTGTTAATGACATTTTTTACCACGTTCTTACCACGTTTGCTGTTACTCCGTTTGGTGCTGGAACCATTATAGCATGTGGGGGTGTGTCTCCACAACCCTCCCCCACACCCGAAACTTTTTTCCCAGACTACAGCACACATATATACACAAACACACACACACACACACACACACACACACACACACACACACACACACACACACAAACCCACACACACACACACAC
>JBBMFX010030930.1:0-12003 GCA_037832545.1 Rhabdalestes septentrionalis
GTTGTGGTTCTGGGGGAATGTTGTGGTTCTGGGGGAATGTTGTGGTTCTGGGGGAATGTTGTGGTTCTGGGGGAATGTTTAGGTTCTGGGGGAATGTTGTGGTTCTGGAGGAATGTCGTGGTTCTGGATGAATGTTATGTAGTTCCACTGGGTATTGTGTATTTAGTTTGAATGACATTAAACGTACTTGACTAAGTGGGAGATTTACCTCAAAACATTAAGAAAACTCAAATGACAAAACAACAACATGGACATTCAAATGGGAAAATGGCAGGAATGTAAAACAGGAGAACAAAATGGAGAACATTACACATGCATTCTGTATGAAAAATACTAGAGGACAATACTGTATTAGACAATATTATCGTCTGAGCTCGACTATATAAATTCTAAATACTCAGATCGTTCAGATCCATCTAACCGAATCTTACACTTTCCTCCTCTCTCTCTTTTTTAATCAGTCTACCTTTAACCAGGTCTAATCTCTTCATAACTACAGCTTAATCTCTTCAGGACTGTCACGTCCCACTCCCACCGTGTGGAGACAGATCTCGTAATAAAACTCTTTTCTTTTTTGTTTTTATCAATTTCAAATCCTTTGCAGGAGAGATTCTGATGGCTTTAATTATCTGTTCCTCGTGGCGTTCCAAACAAAGTAGAGGCTTAGAGGCACACCGATCCTTTTCTCTTCACATCTCGGGGAGAAATAATAAAGAAACACGGCTCTGATTTTATCTTTGGAGGCTCCTCTCTTTGTTAATCCGGCTAGAAGATTAGATCCCCTCCTCAGAGCGATCTGCCATCGGCCTTTTCATGAATAACAAAAGTTCCTCAAGTTCTTTATCTCGCTGGTGATTGTCCGAGTCAGCGGATTCACAGGGCCCGTTATTCGTGTAAAAAAAAAACAGCGGCGATCGTACACACTCACGCGAGCGCGTCACACTCCTGTTTATTCTCCCTGGCATCTTGACGGCGCCCCCGGGGTAGAGATTATAACATCAAATGCAGAATTAGAATTTCATTACGGCTGTAGAAACGTCCTCGAACAACCCAAGAATGCGGTTTCCTCTGACATGACAGATTTCTGTATATCGTGGATAGAAGGAAAGCGACAGCAGTGATGGCAGCTTAGTGTATTAATTTGTGCCAGAAACAGAAAGAAAAATGATGTATTTGGCAGAAAATACATATATATTTACACACATACACACACACACATACACATACAAAAAATTGTGCATTTGATACAATTATGTAACTATTTATTACATCATTAATAATATAAATTCATTATCTGTTACTTCATACAGGATGCATGTGTAATATATTCATATATAAGTAAAGATTTCTACAGAGCAGAACAGCAGGTTGCCTAGTGCTGGCACCATGTCCCCGGCTATCCCGGCTACCTATCCATCTCTCTAACCATTATCCTACCCATCCATCTATCTATCCACTATTCAACCCATTCATCTATCTATCCACTATTCTACCTATCCATCTATCTATCCACTATTCTACCTACCCATCTATCTATCCATTTATCTATCTATCGATTATCTATCCATTATCTATTTCAATGATAGTGATGTTTTTGTATTTCAGCAGCATATCAAGGCCATCAGGCATATCCAGCATTTAGAATGTTCAAATGACACATTTGTGCACCTTTTAATATATAAATACTGTTTATATCCTACTTTGAACAAATTGTGAGAAAAAATAAATAAATAAAAAACCCTAAAATGCAACCTGTGCGATGGTTACAGAATATCAAACAGTCACTTCAACTTTTATTTTCACTCACTGAGAACCTAATTTATAACGTAGCTGAGGATTTAGGGCACATAGAGGGACTAAAAATATTAAAATGAAATGTAATCAACCATTGCCAGCATCCCAACTAATACAGCTAACAAAGAATCAAAGTGAATACAAATCAAACAAACAAACAAATACAAATACAAGTGTGATTTGTAAACAAATTATAATTATAAGATTATGAAAGACAAAATAGGATCTGATTCATATTTTACATGTGGTATTTATTATTTTACAATTATGTTACTTTAGAATGATTGCTTTATTATTATTTTATGAAAAAATTGTATGCATTATCACAGAGGTGTGTTCTTATTGACAAATTTTTTTTATGTTCATGTCCTAGACTGAAGGTTTAGCTCCAACAGTTCCTGACTTGTGTAACACTGTATGGCTGCAGAAACCCTCTTGAAATATCCGTCTCTGGCACGTTCTAGTCAGATGGGTGAATAAGTGGGAAATGGCATATGTGCCCATTAAAAGGACATCTATAACGAAGGTCAGCGAAACAGAATGAATAATCATTTACCAGCAGCTCAGCGGAGCGACTGAAGTACAGCAGCGCCATATGACGGCCTTGCTGAACTTATTAATATCGCTGAGAACTCTGGAACTTTCAGGAGGCCTATCCATCTACAAACTTAACACTAATTTACACTAAAACAAGTTTTTAACCTTTCAGTATGTGGGTAGTTGACATGACATGGCCTTTTTTTCCCATATGTCAAAGATAACCAATTAATATAAAAACAATGTCAAAGCTGTGGTATATTGTTCCGAAAGTGCCGTTTTATAAGAAGAGAGGGGATTCATGGGATTCATCATCCATTTGTTCACAATATAGGGCCAAAGTAGAAAAAGCTCATATGATGTGACTTTTCCAAGATGTCCCGACACATTTAACAAAGTTTGATCTTGAAAAAAAAAAGATGACAGTGAATTAATTTTCTGTTTCTTCAATCATAGGTTGAGAAGTCAGACATCAGTGATATGATACGAAGCTTTTAATGAAACACAAATCAGCATTTCACAAAACACAAAACAGAGAAAACACACAACAGACGAGACCTGTGCTCCTCAAATGAACAACAAAAACAAAACAGGAGGCCGGCTTGAGATCCCCTCAACGCGGCTTGGAGTATGTGGTACGTGGTACGTGGAGGAGGAGGTGCAGGGACGTGCACCCGATTCAGGGCAAAACGGGAGGAACACGGGCCTAGAAAAAAAAGAACAGAAAACATTAGATACATCAGACAAAAGGCACAGGGGAAACTCGGGAACTGGCTTGAGACAGGACGAGAACGAGAACAGGAGTATAACGAGGCAGGCACAAGGATTAACATGAAAGCAGGACAAGAAGACGAGATAAACAGAGAAGGAAAAGGGAACCAGAAACGAGGACAGGACTGATACATGAGATAGTTGAGCAAAGACAGACTCAAGGGAGAAACGGGACCGATTGGGGAACAAGGGAAACGGGGGATACGGGGAAACGAGGCACTGGGGGGACTCGAGAGAAACGAGGGACAGGTGAAAGGAATATCCGGGACGTGATACAAACCAAGGGAACACACTAGGAAGTGAACGAGGGGACCTAGGTAGGGTGGACAAAAGTAAAAGGGACAAATTTAAGAAACAGGGAAAAAGAAAAAAGGGAAAACTAATACTCGGGGGGACAAGGACCGGGGAAGACGGAACGAGGACGAGGACAGGGGCGAGGGTGAGGTGGCCATCATAGATGTCTACTTGTGTGATATATGTCTACTTGTGTGTCTGCTTGGCAAGAAGTTCAGGTAAAATATTTCGAAGCCATCCTTAACTAAAATATTTTGTCCCAAAATTAAATATCATAGGGTATGACACCTTATTCATTTTATTAACCGGGGAATTGTTTGGAGACCTTTGGGGAATGGAGTTCTCCTTCTTTTAGGAAGAACAATGGTACCTCAGAATGACCCTGAAATTTACCAGGTGGTTTAATTCTCTTCAAGATGTCAAAAAAAAAAAGGCTTCTGTTCCGGTCTTTCAGTGTAATGTAATTTACACAAAAATACCAAAATGAAATAACTTTAGTCAATATTACCTTGAAAGCTATATTGTCATATTGTAGTTAGCATGGATGTTAGAATTAAATCACATCGCTTAATATCATGCTAAGTACAGAAAACCTCATATGGTGTGACACAAAATCATCAGGGGTGACAGGGTTTTCTTGTCACACCATATGACTTTTTTGTCACACTATATGATATGAACTGCATTTAAATACATAAATAAGGCTATTAGATACATATTTCATTGCAAATAGTTATAATTTTAATAAGTTTATTGGATATTTTGTCCTTTTAACACATTTTAATTATTCACACATTTAATATCTTTACACCAAGTTAATTCGATGAAAACCTACTTCTATATTTTCCCATTTACAAGATGAATCCTTGATAAACTAAAGCACAAGAATGGTACCGGGTACCAAATTTTAGTAATTGAAAAGCAAAAAAAGTGAGAAAGATTGAAGCTGGTACCAGTCAGTGGAAAACCACCATAACACTTGTAACAATGCAGGATAATAGAAATGAAGAAGTTTCAGATTAATGGGGAATACAGTCGATTCACCGTTGTCTTCACCCTAGGAGTTTTATATTTATACTTTTACACATCAGTACCTAAATCACACTTAACAGCTGACGCATCAACTGACAGGCAAAACACTGTGCAGGACACTCAAGAGCACAACACACACAACCCATAAACACACACACACACACACACACACACACACAACAAGAAACACACTCCCAGTTTGATGCTGTTAAACAAATTACATTTTTCTATTGAACCACCTGGCATGTCAACACCGACAAATGCCCCTGCAAAGCTGCTGTTTCAGTTACACAACTTTCTCAGCCATCTTCATCCAGCATTTATCTTCTCCCTTATTTATTCGTCACTACTTTCACACTGTAACTCATGCTGTCATTCAACAAGCGTGATCAGAGTCACGATTCAAAATCAAACGAGTTCATCTAAGAGATGTCAAATGCTTTGGCTCTGCAGTCAAGTGGCGCAACCACAGTGGAGACAAGAACAATTCAGAAAACAACTGAAGAGATTGTCAATTTTTGGTGTGATGGAGAAGAAAAACCCCACACAGCATTGCATAAAAAAACTCCACCACTGAGGGGTTAAATCAATTTGTTGTTGTTTTCTTTTCCACAAAACATGCAGAGGTACCTTTCAAATGACTTTTTCACTCCAGTAGCCAGTACTTGAATACCCATTTTGTAATTGGGGTATTGCGGTCATGCGTGTGTAATTACCGTTTGATCTATCCTATGGTTGATTAACTCACACTGCATGACATATTATCCTCTTTTACATTTAATTGGGCATTTAGTCATAATGTTATGTTCCATCGCGCCATTATTATCCTTAATTTTCCACTTTCATTATTAGAGGTTGGCCGCTCCTCTGTGAAGCGCCGACAGTTAGCGGTCTGGCGGATTACAGACGCAAAACACCACATGCGTGTCCTCAGATTCCTCTGTTTCATGCTGAGGAACTTCAGGAACCTGTCTGAGAGCATTACTGATTCAACTGAAAGTGTTTTTTTTTTTTTCATTTTTGCCCACGTCTAGCCATGTGGCCACCCTGGTCTCTGTCCTTATCACCATTCACTACAGCTTGTACAGGAAGTGAAACCTTAGATCTCAGAGTGTATTGGTATTTTAACAAGTGTGAACCATGTAAAACAGTCTAGCATTGGTGTTTGTTCTCCTACATGCTCGCCGTTCGCTGCTCTTTCTATTGGTCCGCCGCCACTCAGCCACTCTCCAGACCCCACCTCCATCTGAAGGTTTTCCCCGCCCACTTGAGGGCGGAGACTATCGTGAAAGTTCTTCCAGTTTCAAAAATCTTGTGTCAAAAATCAAAGAAATTTGTTATTTTTTGTAGCTTGTCTGTCACCATATTTAAAGTCCCAGTGGTGATTATTATTAGTATTATTATTATCCCATCCATCCATTCATTTCTACCCCTTCATCCCGCACTTGAGCTGCTATGAGTGAAGGCGGGACACGACCTGGACGGTCGCCAGTATGTCGCAGGGCCACACACTCACACCACACATAGGGGCAATTTAGTGTCCTATCCCTCAATGCACGCATGTTTGGTTGTGGGAGGAAACCAGAGTTCCCGGAGGAGCAAATTTTTTTGACTATACATTTTTTTCTTGTCTGTTTACATTTTTAGAATAAAATCACACTTAAACATACAGGTGAAAGACTAATTTAAGCACATGGTATAATCACTTCTGTCATCGCTCCTCTCTGATTTATTTTTGGGTTTTGGTTCTTTGTAGGGGAGATGCATTGCTGCTGAACTTTTAAGCCACAGTGATCTCACTCAGAACTGAAGTTCTGCTGAGCTGGATCGTCTGTTTCTGTTGATCGATTCTTGTTTTATTTCTTCAGCTCTCCAATGATCGCTGTCCAAAATCACTGAAACGAAACTTCTAAGGCGTTTCTCTAAGTTTAGTGGTACTCAGTGTCCAATGTATCGGAAAAACTAAAAACTGCTCTTAACTAAAGTTACATAACTGTACCAATCAGTTGGACTATTTGAATGACCCCAAGTTGTATGCTCTTTGTAAGCAATTCCCAGCCAGTTTGTCAGAAATGCCTTTTAGCTGCACCAAGCTGGTGCACATTTAGAGACTGAAGTCCATCTGTTGGTGCATTTACTCCTCTACATTTTTATCAGTGTCAGTTTCAGACCACAGACCAACCTCAACCTAGCTCTGATTACAAACCCCAGGAACACCACTGAGAATATCACCCAGACTGCTATGACCAGTACACTGCTGTACTGAGAACAGTCCACCAGCCCAGAAAGGTCTGGTCAGTGATGGTCCAGTTGTGGTCCTCTTTCCACTGACGACTTGGGCGGCTAATAAAATGTCCCAAAAATTAACCAATTTGGCAGATGTTTCTAATAAAATGGCCAAAAAAAAGCACTTTTCTACAGGTGTAGAGGAACTGTGTATATAAACTCTACTGTGATGGATCCGAACTTGCAGCCCTTTTTGATGTTCAAGGGTGTATCTCAGTCTGGTGTTGGAGTTTCTGCCTCAATTCTTTCTACAGTTTATGTCCGGTCGTCCCAAAACCACGTCCATGGAGTCGCACAATGGGGAAGTTCTTTTCTGTCAGAGGTGCGTTTGATATTGTGGTATTTTATTATTTATAGTCTTGTTTGAGATTTGTTTTTCTCTACTTTCTGTAGCTGTGCAGTGAAAACTGAACCCAGATAACTTGTTAGCGAGGTCCTGGTGCACCTTCATGTTTCACACCGTGTTACAGATGCATTTGTTAGTGTCATAGAAAACTCTCATTGAAATTTATCCTCAGCCCAAACCGACAGTCGTCCTTGTACTTTATCAATTTCCCAGTTGTTTTTTGTTGAAACCCTCTTTCGCAAACAGTAGTCTCTTTCCACGTTGTGATGACATTTCCACCAATTCGAAAGCAGCGAAACCATTGACTCAGCAGCGGCCCACTTTCGGTCCTGGCCACAAGCGGTGCGATTTCGGTTTGAGTTCAGTCCGCTTTATTTTGTAACATTTCCTGTTGTACCTAATAAACAGCTCAGTGCAGAGTATAAGCAGTTATTTTTGTCTGCCTAGTGTTTCTTAATTCTTTCGTTTTTCCATCACACTCTATTTTCTCCTATTTCTTTCTATCCTACAGCTTCTCAGCACAGGCTGCTGTGCCAAAATGTTTAGTAATCTAAGCATGAGTGAGTGTGTAATTCACTTCATGAGCAAGAGACAGGCAGGCAGGCCTCACTGCCTGGATGCTCTCCGACGGGGAACCTGCCCAGCATCGCATTATTAAGCACTCGCATGTCCGTGCTGCTGGAAAATGTGATGTAACCTGCACCCCCGATTTGTATAATAAAGCTGAGTGTGGTGATGTGGAACATCTGAAGCTGTTTATTTTGTCTCTTTATTTATTTATAGCGTGAGCCAGCCTGCAGTTAATCCACAGGACTTTCGCTTTGGCAAGGACTACGTTTTGTGACAACAAAGACTGAAGAACTGAAGAGAAAACTGTTATTTATTCGCAATAAGAATTTAAAGTTTACACCCTGTGGCCACAGAGTTTATGCACAGCACCATTGTGCTTCCACTCACTGGCAACCCATTTTATTAGACACAGCCTCCTTGTGTTTTCACTTATTGGCCACTTTATTGGAAACACCCACCCTTGTGCTTCCACTCACTTGCCACTTTTTTGGACATTTACGGCATTTAGTAGACTTTATCCAAAGCGACTTTCATTCCCTAACTACAGGGGACAGCCTCCCTTAACTTGGGGTTAAGGGTCTTGCTCAGGGACCCAGAGATGGTGCTGGAGGTAGGATTCGAACCCCAGAGCCCATGGTCCAGAGGCAAGTATCCTACCCACTGAGCTACCTCCACCCCGTTACCCACTCAGTGCTTTCACTCGCTGTGCCATATTATTGGAAATAGCTCCTTTGTGCAGTACTGTGGATGGAAGCTAATTGTCATCGTTCTGCTTTTAAAGCCTGCTGTGTGAATGTAAATCATACCGGGCCCTGTTCTGCACATACATACAGAAAACAGATTTATATGGTAATTTGTACATGCAGAAAGGGATAAAGAATAAAACATATCACAATTAAACCCCAATTACTCTCCCCACTCGCCGTGCTCTGGTTGTCAAGTTGCCAGAGACTCTTGCATGAACCATCTGCTGCTTTATTTGAGTTCCAGAGCATAAACTCAGTGCTGAGCTGTTTCCTTCGCTCTTTGTGGCTCTAAAAAAAGGCACTTTTGTTTCTATTTTTTCCATTGGGCTTTCTACAGAGGATGTTACAGCACTGACTGCAGGCAAAAAATAGCAGCATACTGTTCAACCTAAATCTTCTAATCCATTATCTTTAGAAAACTAACACTTCCAAAGTCCTAAAATCAGACTGTCCTGCCCGTTCTGGTGTGTCATAAAGTATAAATGTGTCTATGACCATTTCGCAACAATCAGTCCATCGTATTGGATCATAGCATTGACATACTAGAAATGACCAACTTAGCCCATAGCTAACAGGCTAATAGACTTTCAGAAACACGGAAATCCTATTTCCCAAAAAATATAGGCATGAGGGTTTAAATGTAAACAAAACCTGGGACAGGACAAGCGACTACAAAAAGTCAGTGGACTGACAACCAATGTCGCCAACAACAAACTTAAATACAAAAGAACTAAACCCATGGACCCATAGAAACAAGATCTCACTTAAACACAAACACCAGTCGGCTGTAACTAATGACTTTCCACACTAAGACCCGGGGTACACTGAACTTCAACTTAAAAGTCCACATCTGTGACTCAGAAAAGGGTGGCCTCTAGTGCCCGCCAACCAGAAATGTTACAATTTTTAGAAAGGACAATATCGTATTTTTGGAAAGGACATTGTGTTGTTTTTAGAAAGGGTTTTGTATTTTTTCAGAAAGCATGTTGTGTTATTTTTATCAATTACATTGTCTTGGATTTTGAAAGACCATTATGTGTTTTGTTTTACATTGACATATTGACTTGGATGTGGTGTTGAGCACTAAAAATGGTTATTTTGTGTGATTCCATAGAGGGAAAATTAAGTCCTTTGAAGTACTTTTCAAACATGTGAATAAAGAACCTTTTAAAAGAATGATTAGTGGTTTTAAATATTACAATCTCATTTTAAATGTCTTGTTTTATGACTGGATACTTTTATGCCCTGTTTTTGAAGTATTTTAATCTTTTGTGACATATTTGACCGTCACTTTGATGGGCCATGGCCATTTATCCAGGTCAGGTACAAAATGGATGTTAATTCGAATTGACCAAATTACTGCCCTGCGAGGCACCAACGAACTCATACATATTCAACACAATCAAGACAAGTCTGATATGAAGGTGATGGTAATTAGAGTAGCCATGAGGAAATTCAGATGGACAAGGCCAAATTAAGACGGACAGAGATGGTTGGCATCTTATGTGTAACCCCAGTCTGGAGAAAATCCCTCAATTTAGCAACAAAACAAATGATCAAAAGAGGCACTGGTGTGGATCAGACAATATGGAGACTAAGCTTTGGTTTTGATAATATTAATAACAGTAATTGAATCTTAATGGGGTGTTTCAGTTTATGTGATGTCATTTTGTTATATCAGCTGTCTTATAAGTGTGTGTCGTGAGATTATAGTAAAAATATTATCTTTCAACCAGTTTTTCTTGTTTTAAACATTTAGACCAATACAGTGTCTACAAACAACCACACAACTGCACAATAACTGCATTCACTGCCTCATATGTAGGAGTTGGTTTAGATATCCCCTCATCATGAAATTATGTTATTTTATCAGTTGTTTGCTTTTTCCTGTTCATTTTATTTTTCTTTGTGCAAATTCTCAATTAAACAGGGAATTTCATTCCAAAACAAGAATTATACATTCCACAAACACTGTTTAGTGATTTTGCTGTTCCACATGCTTTGCAATTTGCTGTCTGGCCGTTTTAGTAAACAAACATTCATAGGCGTTTACCAGGGTTAAGCATTGTTAGCAAAGGAACTTGAGCAGCATTTTCAGTTCACCGCGAATGTGAGGATGATCCACAGGTTCTTCAGGTTCAGGAACGATAAAGGTTATTAGGACAAATATGACAAATTTAATGGCGTCTTGACCCCAGCCAACCAGTATGATGCAACTAGTCCCGATCAACAAATACGATGACAAATCACACACCAACAAATATGATAGAATCGCAATCCCAGTCAAATAATATAATAGAAACTTTCCCACAGAAGTAAAATTATATCATGATGGACCCTCCCGATCATTTTGATGAATATGATGGAAATTCCCCTCGACCAATCCTCCCCATCAACAAATATGATTGCAAACCCCTGGCAGTAAACAGATAGGATGGCCTCGCCATCTTCATCAACCATCCTCATCACCACCACCAGCATTTTGTAGCAATGTTTCTTTTATTAAGGCAGAAATGTGTAGTGAGCAGCGGAGCACAATTTGGTCGATGTTTCATAAAACACCTAAGAGCTACACACCCAGCCTCCTCCTAGCAGAGAGCAGTGTGGACCAGTTCTCCGGCTCGGGTGGAGAAATATGAAAGCACTTTCAGGCTGCGTTTCCTGCACGGAATCACATATAAAGCAAAGGCACTTTACAAGTGCAGTGTGTTGAAAATCAATAGAGTCTGGCCAGGAGCTTCTCACCGCAGCACTTACTCCTGATCAAGAGCCGGGCCGCCGCTAATGACTGGAGGAGCGGCACGTGATCAACCGCAAGCCATTACGGCTTACGGCCTTTCGCGGAAGTTGAGTTCACTTAGTGCCACCCAAATCTCTCGTCTAAATAAAACCAACAAACACGTAAATAAATCATTATATGAATAAATACTGAACCTAAGCAGCCACCTGACTGATCTGGTCTTAAAAAATAAAGACTTTTAAATGCTTCCCAATCGTTTTATTTATTTTTTCTTAAAGATTCTGCAGCAAACCCAAACATTACCAGTCAGTTTCCGTTTGTTTCTTTCTTTCTTTCTTCAAAGAATTGTTTTTTTAAAGGGTGCAGTCACTGACATTTGTGGTTTTATGTGTTTACCAACCAAAGACTGCCCTAATATATCCATTTGGCCCATTATTCTCCTTTTTATTTCCTTATTTTCTTTCCACGAAAGACATTTTAGAGGGTCATTCGTGCTCCACACGACATAAAATGTGCGGTTTTAGACCGTTATCCAAAATGATCTTTCATCCAGGATCAAGCAGGGAAAAAAACTTTCTTTATTATCAAATATGCAAACCAATCTTGCAGGATTACTCGGCCTGGCTGTGTTTTAGATCAGTGTGTTGAGAGGTCGTTGCTGTTTAATGCACTGCATTTGCTCGAGGAGTCGAGGTCCTGTAGAGATGCTGCCCTTCTCTTTGCAATACCTTTGATAGCGCCATTCATATTTCATGACCGGTATAATGTCAATGAGTCCAATACTCATCCACTGAGAGTTGGACACAGGGAGCATGTTGGGTGCAGCTGAGCAGATTTGATAAATAATTGAAGAGGTGAACAGAAATCTTTGGGCAAACTGTAGGGGG
>JBBMFX010030940.1:0-12003 GCA_037832545.1 Rhabdalestes septentrionalis
CACACACACTCACTCTCTCTATCTCTCTCTCTCTCACACACACACACACACACTCCCTGTATCCCTCTCTCACACACTCACTTTCTCTCCTATCCCTCTCTCTATCACACGCACAAACATATACACATTCTAACTCACACACATTTTAAAACGAAGGGCGAACTTAGTCCCTATGTCTGTAAAGAAGCACACACTCAGTGTTCCTCGCTTCAATATGTGGAAGCTGAAAGGACATCACTCTGAACAAACTTCAGGAGAAAATGAGTTTTTGTGAAAATGAGGAAAAATGTCTTTTACCGAAATTAAACTCTAATTCAAAAGATTTGTCCATCTCTCTAGCCACCTGTCTGTCTATCACCTTTTAAAGGTAAACATCGCCACCTCCTGGTGGTTCATTCATAAAGCAGTGAGTCATGATTTACTGTTATGACAGGCATTGCATAAAACGATACGTCTGTGTGTGTTTGAGTGTTTGTGTGTGTAACCAAATGTATGTCGTGTAAAATATCTAACGTGCACACACATAGCCAGCTAATGCATCACTATAATATGTAATATGTACATAGAGATAATAGCACATAAAAGTTTATAGTTTAAACGCTTGAAAGTAAGTGTTCATTTGTTTAAAAAAAATAATTTTAACGTTAATAAAAGCTCAACATCTTAGCTAACTTTATACAGCTATTGTGCCTTTCTGAATACCGTATTCGAATTCGGCTCCACTCCAGTCGTAGACAGCAAATGTAACTTTTATTTTCTATTTTTCTGAATAATAGTGAATGGACATCGTATGCTATGTCTTTTGTGACATTAACAGTTATCAATATGTCATGTAAAATGTCAGTAATATTTGACAATGTTAAAAATTATAAGTGACTTTTGCAAGTCCTAAATAATGTTGAATCAGGCTTCATTTTTTTCCTGCAAACTTTTAAATTAGACATCATCCAATGATGAGTTGGAGAAATCACTTACTCGACTTTTTTTTGTGGGACCACCCTAATATACACATTAACGTATATATATAACTGTAAATATATGTTCACATTCACCCCCTTCTCCAGGTGACTGTAAATCCTGTTGCTATGGCGTTGGGACTCCTGCCTGACTGTGATTGGCTACTTCTAATCCAAGAGGCCAATTAAAATAGGTTGAACATTATAATATTAAATTATTAAAATATGAAGCCGTTCCTTTTTAAGCCGTTGTAACGGGAGGAGCTCGAGCCCCCTCAGTTAAGTGTGTGAAAAAGTCACAAATTAAACCAGTAAGAACAACAATAATAACAACAATTAATGTAAAAATCGTGTACATAAATTACGATAAGGCATCTGTTCATCGAGACGAGTTATTGGTTGTTTCTAGAGATGGAGGTAAGAGTGATGAAGAGGGCCGAAATTTCATTAGCCAGGTTAGCTGCCCGTGCTAACGAGTGCACTCGACGTTACTCGGTACAGTTTAATGTTGTTATATTTATCTGTGTGTTTAGAGATTAAAATACTTTTTAATAAACTTTTATGAAATCAAAAATCTATATACCTGTTTTCTTCATAGTTGGGGTATGATTTCTGAAATCGTGCTTGTCGTCGCTTGCGAGGCTTAAACCTCAACTGATGCTCGACAGCACTGAAGCACTTCAAATCTGAAAGCACGTTCTCCATCAAATGAAATATATGTAATATAAATATTTGTGCTAAAAATGTACTCTAAGTAATTTAAATGACTGTGTAGTAAACTGTTTAAATGTTTTTTTTCTCATCACCGTGGCCACAGATATCAGCTAGCCAGCTAGCCAGCTGATGAAATGTTCCTCAGTATTAACGTCTTTCTAAAGTGCGAAGAGGTAACTATATATAATGTGGACTTTAATGACATTGCATTCAAATACATAGGTTTTGATATGCAATGTTTTCAACAAGATTTTGTAGTTTCTGTGGGAATTTCTACCCGTTCATTATTGTTGTAGGAGAATGTCTGGTTCGCAATCTAGTTTCCAGTTCATCCCAAAGGGGTTGGATAGGGATGAGGTCTGGGCTCTGTGCTGCCGAACTCATCCAGCCATGTTTTTCTGGAGCTTGCTTTGTGCACTGGGGCACAGTCATGCTGGAATAGAAAAGATTCTTCCCCAAACTATGTCCACAATGTTGGAAGCATGGCATTGTCCAGAAGGTGTTGGGATGCTGAAGCATTAAGATTACCCTTTGACAGTAGAATGCAGAAATTCATTGAATCCAATGAAAAAGATAGTTTAGTTTACCAATTGAAATCACAAAGAACACCTATAATCAGTCTTTGCCTTTTTTTAATTAAAAAATAAATGATTATCCATTTCAGGGTAAAGGGGCTACGCACTACCATTAACGCTAGCCATTTTTCATAGGTGCACCACTCTTTCTCACAATAGTCTGTTCTATTTTAGCCTGTTATTGACTATCCCAGGCTAATCAAGGAATCGTATTATACATTGTGTCCTTTTTGTGATTAAAGGCCAATAATGCAGGGAAGAGCAAAATCAACGTGGAGGCAAATGGAGCGAAAAATGCCTTTGATCGATTTCATAACTTTGGCTCAGGCTCCTACTACTCCCTCTACAAGTTTCAGGTGAGAAATGGACTTTCTGGCAAATGCTCTGCGTTATGAAATTAAATGAATTTCATTAAGTTTTTTTATATTTGTATGCTTTTACTGAAAGTACGGTTAGTAGTGTCTGTTAACAAATACATTTAAAGTATGTTCAACATTTGTGGAAGTTTTAATGACAAGAAAATGTAATTTTATTCCATCACTACTGACCTATAATGTCATTAGACAAATGTTATTTAGCCATTAAGTACTGAAACTGTTAACGAGTTAATTTCATGTTAAAGAATTTGATGCTGCATCAGCACACAACCAGTTAATAGGAGTCAGACCTGCACTGTTACAGATTGTTTCATCTTATAAAAGAAATTTGTCTTATTTGTCACATTACCTTTTGTAGTTTTTCACTCAGCAGCTTTTAACTGAAATATTGAGAATCCACATAAGAGTGTGCATTGTCTATGTAAATGTGAATTTACTTTGTCCTTCTTTAACAGAATGACTTTAGTGGAGATAGTGGACAACTGTCACAGCCTTTTATCACAGACTTTTCCTCACATGAGGAGCTGCCGCTGCCATTTAATTCCTGGGCAGCTCAGGATGACCCTTATCAGCTGATGAATTGTGTTCAAGGCATCTCCAAAAACAGGTCAGTTTTATAGATACTTGGTTGTTACATAAGCACACAAGGACAGGGCTCCAAATGACAAATACTACTAAATAACATGATACTGTAATTGCTGACCTAAAACCTTCTCTCTAAAAACATGTTTCACATGTTCTGTGTTACATGTGAAATACATTTTAAAGAGGACCTATTATGCAAAACTCACTTTAGTTATAATAGGTCTGTGGGTTACAAAACATGTTCATGAAATCCTTTGCAAAAAATCACTCTTACATAAAAAGATTTCACCAGCTTTATTCATCACAGTTTCAGTCCCATTCAGAATTAGACGTTTGGACAGAGGGTTCGCATATGACATCAGGTGGGGACTAATACACTTAGGACCGCCCCTCTTCTGTCAAGACCCCCTCCACTACCATATTGCTTGTCACGCTTTTCAGCGGCCATCTTAGGTTTTTGCAGGCTTATGTGTGCTGAATTCAGCCATGCCTGACCACTGGAATGGCAAAACTTGCTCAAAACACAATAAAACAACCTCCGTTATTGGTAAGACAAAGAAATTTGCGTAAAATACAGACCCACCATTACGTCTGCAACTTTTATGAGCACAGATAACACACAGATACGTGCGCTGTGTCTACTGGCACACATGAAGTTGAAGGGGTTGAACATGTAGGACTGGATACCATCTGTTTTGTACCTTTTCATGTGTATTAAGTGTCCCAGAATTTTTGTTCATCTAGTGGATCTCTCACTTTTTCTCCCTCCCTTAATTCCTTCAGCCGGGTCACCATACAGGCTAGGATCACTGTCACAGATTGTAGGGATGGAAAAAGAAAGAAACAAAGCAGGAAAGACACACTTTCACTGGTGTTAATGACATTGATTCTAATTTAAAATGCAGAAGTTAAACGCACAGGTTAAGCATGGGATGGGGTGGGGCGTGGCCGGCAACAGCTTATTTGTATAAAAGAGACAAAGCCTGAAATTAATCATTTTGAAAAAGACAGAAACTCTGAAGAATAAAGTTGTTGATATCTATTCATGTGACAGTTTTTTTGTGCAAAGAACTTCATGAGCATATTTTGTAAAGCCCATAGACCTATTATAACTTAAAAAAAGTGAGTTTTGCATAATAGGTCCTCTTTAACAATTAATTGTCTGGTAATTGTTATAGCAGTATCAATCTCAGCAATACTGCAATACCAATCACAGCTCCAGGTGAGTTACTAGGTGGTTCTGATTAATCGAAGTCTTCATGTAATCCAACAAAATCTTATTTTGGCTGATTTTTCTCCATGGAATGTGAATCGCTGTATGAATGGGCGAGGGAAAACTACTGTAGCCCCAGTAATGAGATGTATTTAACTACGTTGGATTTTTGATATCACAAAAATCTTATTTGAAAAGGTTTTGTTTTGCACCTTATTTTCCATATATGGACTGGATGGAGGGAATAAACATACCATTTGAAATAAAGTGTACAATCTTCATACATTTTTATTTACAGAAGTGTGATGATATAAACCCTTTGAACACTTGAAAGACACCACAGTTGAAATATGCAGCAGTGAAATCACAATACTGAAATTTAAAAAAATACTTGTTCTTAAAAATACCAATTCTTTAAAGCCTAGCATTTTTTTGTGGATTGTTTTATTGATGTTACATTAATTTAGTTATTATTTCTATGTCATTCATTTATACATGTCTAACATACTAATGGACAAAAAGTTAGTTGTTGGCAAAAGACATAATTGGAGGTCAGTTTGAAACCTGACTTTTTAAATATTATTTATTTATTTATTTATTTATTTATTTAATAGACTTTTCAATTTACATTGTGTATTTTTATAAATCCTTGCCTGAAATACAATGTCATAAACTACATAAGTGAGTCTGTGTGACATTAATAACACGACACAGATTGAGAGAAGTCATGAAATTTCAATAAAAAAAAAAGTCATGAAAAACTTCAATCAGTTACTTGCTAGATTAATCACTTATCGCTCAAATACATATATGTCATAAAAATGTCTTGATCGATTAACCACATTTGGGTAAGAGGAAATTGTGTACATTTGATATTGCCAAACATTTTATAAGGTTGATTATAAGGTTGAAAACTGTATAAATACTCTCTTTATTATTCAGGAAACAGAATCATTTAAAGTGGGCTATCACTAAATGGTATATTGTTTGTTTGTCACAGGAATCTTGTAGATGGCAATGACTGTGGGAGTGAGACTGATCTGTATGGATTGGTATCAAATATCTTGGAAGAGGTTAAACCAACGGACTCCTACTTCTCACAGGAGTTAGTATCTCAACGATTCATGAATTTGTTTACTATAGATCTGTATTTGACAATTTACAATGAAATAATCTTTGGAATGAAAACAACTATAGCCAGTTTCACAACTACCTTTGAAATTTAACTCAAACATTGGTCTCAACAGAATGTCATCAGGCCTAAAACATATGTGGTCCACCAAGTCTATGAAGGAACACCGCTTGAATGACCTTAATTCGAAGACAAATATGCAGTCTAGCTCTGGCATGCAGTCTAACAATCTTCGTGATGACTCAATGGGGAGGGACTCTAATCAAAGCGCTGACATTAACCAACACTTCAACAGATTTGATGTTACTGACCCAGCCTGGCTTTTCTCCACCTGCAGTGGAGATTCTGAAGCCAGACCCCCTCCTGGTCTCAGTATCCCCCCAGCAGTCAGTACCTATCTTTCTAAGAGCAGGGTGGGTAATTCTGATCATAGCAAGGACAAAAGCTTTTGCAATACCAGCCATGGTTTCTCTGAGAACATGGATTCACTTAATGACACCTCCTGCCTTCCAAGCCAAATGAATGACTTCTGCTTCGCTCCATACCATGATATTTCTGCATTGAATGGATCCCAAATTAAAAATAACAGGTCATTTTCCATGCAGGATGGCAGCAAGCTGGCAAGTCACATTCAAGCTCTGCTCAATGGGGAGCAGGAAGACGTCTATAAAACTGAATGGGCTCAGAACAGCCTTGTTAAAACCCAGGATGCAAATGTGTTTGATACGAAGAGTCTCACATTCCAAAACACATCAGCATTTGCTGCTCACATGCCCACTCGTAAGATGACTGCAACCTTGAGGGACAAAAGAGGAGGTGATGTTGGGAAGAGACATCCCTTGCAAAGTGATTATACCACTAAGGAATTATCTGGATTCAGTCAGGTGTCAGATTATTTTGAACCTCCTAAATCATTCCCGTCTCCTTTAAACCCCCCTACCCCTCCTCAAAGCAAAGAGGCGAGTCAGAGAGAAGACAGACATCCCCACGTTAACTTCCAGCAGTACTACCATGGGCAGTCAAATCAGCACCAGAATCAAGCTAAGCTTCAAGCCAAGACCAGTATCAACACTGACCACAAAGGCATATCCATGACCCCCTCTGTGGCTGAATTTGCTCCACTCCTGTCTTCTCAGCAGAGGCCTTCCTCCAGAGTCTTCACTGATTTTGGGCAGGACAACGGGATGAACCTGCAAGGCAGGATGACTCATGCAGGGTTAGGTTTGAGTCTGAATGGTCTGAGAAATGTAGCAGGTGGAGATGGAGGGGACTTAAGTGTGCATGTAGACAAGAACAGGCTGCAGGGAGCCACTGACACATATGACAGGCATTTATCTCAGGAGTTTGGAGTCAAATTCAAGCCTCCACCTAGCTTCATGAGGGAGGCAGACAAACAACAAGGCCTCATGCAGAACCCATTTCAGATTCTGGGCAGTTTGTATACTGGTCAGATCAGACACAATGGATCTGGCCCTAGTCAAACCAAACCTGCTCTATCCCAGGTGTTACCCTACATGTACCAGATGGGGGATCCCAGACAGAATTCATGTCATTTGTTTCCTTCCCGCTCCTTGCTGCACTATGGAGCCTCTGTGCCTCTTGTGGACATGGGTGATGTTCTGCCAGATGGAGAAGTTCCCACCTTTAACCCATACCTTCAGGAGCTGGTTGGGCCAAACTCAGCTAATGGAGATGGGCCTTTCGCTGGGTTTCTGTCCTCCATGGGGTCACCCAAACTCAGCAAGTGTAGAGAAGCACCTATGAGCCAACTTCATCATTTTTTGGAGGAGTGCTATGAGCAGTGGAGAATGCTAGAGAAAGAGAGGAAGAAGGTAATGTAATAAATTACTGTGTTTCAGTGTTCAAAGTCCCTGAAAGTTAACAGTTGATGAAATGGAGAGGTATCATAGGGCAGCTGTCTTACATTTCAGGATAAGTAATTTTAATAGGAGTTTATTTTGATTGGTTTTGAACCATTCCCATTGGTCTGATATTCAAGAAGTGTGAAATGTTGTATTTAATTTCATTTAATTTTAAATAATTGTATTTAAAAGATTGTTTGTACAATATAAAATCTTTAGTAACAAAACTGTCCATCATTTTGAGCCAATTGTCTCTAAACCTACGATGTTTAGGAGTGATTTCATGAGAGATTCAGAGTTATTATTATTGTGTTGTTTTCTAATAGTCAGAGGCTGTCCTGGTGAAGAGCTACCCAGGCAAACGTATGTCTTTGGCAAGCAATAGTTCCCTTCCCAAAATGCCTCCGAACCCCTCCAGAGTGGACAGGCTCATAGTGGACCAGCTTCGTGAGCAGGCCAAGGTCAGCATATGTATACAAATAAAATGTAGGATAGACAGAACTAGGCCAATCAGTAAATTTATGTTTTTATGTAGTTTATGCATAATTGGTGTTTATTTTATTGAAAGTGAATAGGTTTTCAAGAGAAGCATGTCAAAATGTGTCAACATGTGGGTGTTAAGGGATTTAGTGTTATGATTATTGTTGCTGATCTATCCTTTATGTATTTATATATGTTTGTCATTTTATAGGTGGTGAATTTGTTGGGGAAAATGGAGTGTTTGCGGAGTGTCCCTCTCAACGCTAATATCTGTTCAGCATTGGACAGGCACCTGGAAACCACCTACATCACTCAGGCACGACGCAAGGACGAGTTCCTTAATGGCAACAGCAAACAGAAGCAGGCCTCAGCTTACCTCAGGGAGGATAAAGGTACTTATACACTCATTTAAACATGCTGAGGTGGCATACAAAATACTCTTTAGATTGTTTGAAATATTTTAGGTAACTGTGTTGGTATCATGAATGATAGCTATTAGGTTATCTGTGTACTGAATATGAAGCTGTTGCAGAACATTTTATTATTTTATTAGCAAATCTGCTGTGATTTATTAAATTAACATCACATAATATTACTCTTAAAACTTCACATTTAATATTGTATGTATTGTATGCATTGTAAATATGTGTACATCATTGATACATTTACATACACAAAATGTCACAAACTCATATTTAGTTGGATAGCCTTTGCTTTGATTATGGCAAGCATTCACTCTGGCATCGTTTTGAAAAGCTTCTGCCATGTCACAACATTTATTTTCATTCATTCTTTTTTTACCAAGATCTTGTAGTGATGATGGGAGAGTCGGGAAAGATTCTCTGTGGTGGCCAGTTCATGTGTGAAAATTATGCCTCATGCTCCCTGAACCACTCTTTCACAATTTGAGCCACAGTATGCATCTTCTGACAGGGCTTTGTAGGAAATGAGAAGCTACTCGCTGCATCAGTTGGGGTTAAATACCTTGTTAACTGCTGAAACATAATCAGCCATTAATCATTAATTATACAGTGGCTCTACCTCTTTGCTTAGTTAAGTCCAGGACAGGCAGTGTTTATACACATACACACACACATGTAGTTGTCTCTCACCACCTTACATTACATTATTAC
Source organism: Rhabdalestes septentrionalis (assembly GCA_037832545.1). Taxonomy (NCBI): domain Eukaryota; kingdom Metazoa; phylum Chordata; class Actinopteri; order Characiformes; family Alestidae; genus Rhabdalestes; species Rhabdalestes septentrionalis. The sequence goes on from JBBMFX010030940.1 coordinate 9,028, forward strand.
ATACTTTAGTAGATATCCAAAACTACGGTAGTGGTCAAAAGTTTTGGAACACCCCAGAGTTTCAAGCTTTTTAAATTCTAACAGTTCAAGTCAAGTGCATATGAAATCGTACAAAGGACAGCTTCAAAATTGGTGAGGTTACCCAGAAGTGGGAAATAATTCTGGAGCTCCGTGCAAGTCCTATGGTATGTGCCGAGTTGTTTGGGTTCGTCCTACAGCAAGATTGTGTCCCAAAACATAAGTCCAAGCTCTACCAGAACTACCTCAGAAAACAGAACAAGATGGAAAGTTGGAAAAACTGGAGTGGCCAGAAACCTCTAGACTTAAAATTTTTCCACCTTAAAACAGCTTCCCATGTCCCTGTGATTGGGGCAATTTATAAAAGTAAGTTTAATAGTAAATGTCAAATGTCTTTAAGTGGATATTTGAAAATGCATGATCGCCTCTGTGCATTTGGTTAGTGTGAAACAAGGCATCAACACATCATTGCTATTGTAACAAACCCCTCTCCAAAATGGTCATTTTACATTGGGAAAAGCAGAGCTTCTCTAAAATCCTGTGGGGTGTTCACAGTATGCAGGGGTTAGTACCTACCAAGACATGGACCACCTATCAAAATGTTGTTGCATATTAAGTTCACCGCTTCAGCAGGATAAAGTGCCCCTGCTACACTGCAAAACAGTTTGAGGAACATGACAACAAGGTCCAGTTTTGACTTGGCCTCCAAATTCCCCAGATGTCAATCATTTTAAGCATCAGAGGTTTGTACTGGAACAACTACTCCATTGAGGCCCCACCTCAACTAGCAGGATTAGCTGCTGACACCTTCAGAGGTCCTGTTGAGTCCGTGCCTTGATGGGTCAGAACAGTTTTAGTGACACGAGAGGGCCCCACATAGTATTAAGTGGTTGAAATGTGATGGCTGTCCAGTGTATGTTAAAATAGTCCATTTTTTCTGTCTTCACGATCCAGAAATTGTCCTTTTGGCCTCAGCATTGAAGGACCTGAGCAGTAGCACGAGGAAGTCTCGCACTGCACTGTGGTGTGCCCTTCATATGACTCTGCCCAAAACCAGCGCCAGCCCTGAGGACGGAGGGGAGGAAGATACTTGTTCCCCTTAGGGTTAACATAGTCCAAATCATCCCAGAGAGAGAGAGGGAGAGAGAGAGTGAGAGAGAGAGAACAAGCCATGTGAAATTTTCCAGTCAGTCATTCCAGCATATGTGTCTCTGTGTGCGTACTGTTTCTACAAAGTACCAAAGACACTGGGAATGGCATCTTCTGGGATTAGATGCAGTGTGTGAAAGTTGTTATTTAAGCCACAACACTTGATTAATTCCAGTAGGCTCGGTTCCGAGCAATAGAAATAGTATACCTCGGTTCAGCAAAAATTATCAGTCTTATTTAAATTTCCCAATCAATATATGAACATATATGAACAACTTCTTCAAAGGATGGCATGTGTGAATGATATAGATGTTGGATCAACATGCCATTTCCCCAATGTTTCCAAGAGGCCCTCCACTTGTCTCTTGTGGACAAAAAAAATAAGAGAGAGTGAGTGGGAGAGAGAAGGTGAAAGCCGAAGACCTGGTGCGCAAGGTTTTAGGGCAATGCAGGATCGGACAAGATCAAGAAAGATGAAGGGACTGGCATGAACAGATAAGAAGGGGGACCTTTTAGCTGTTGATCAGTGATTATTAGAGGGAAAAGAAAGTGGAAGTTCACCCTCTTGGCCCCACATTTTAAGACAAATGTTAAAGCAGGGGTCACCAGTCTCCTCTGTAAAGGGCTGGTGCGACTGCAGGTCTTCATTCCAAGCCTCCGGATTCCACTTTTCAGATCAGCTTGTATTTGCTTTTTTGGAAAGGAACCCTCCAGCCACGCCAGCCCTTGTGGACAAGATTTGTGACGCAATGTTAAATCAATTGTTAGTCCCTCTGAAAAATTCACCCGCTGAAAATCTCGGAATAATTTCTCATCGATTGTTTAAATGAGTGTCTTCCCTAAAGAACTAAAACTTGGGGGTACCCACATATTAAGGCACTATTTACTCTTTAATGTAATTGAACTGTCCTGTTTTCTTGTGCTTAACGTATTTATTGGAACATGTGTTTCTTTGTTGCAGCCTTTGGTTTGACGAATAATAATTGCCAAGCATTTTCCTGATTGTTTGATAATTTTGCTGATAGATTTTTATGTATTTATAAGAAGCTGAATTCTAACTTAAGGAGATGTGGAGACAAGATGAAGTTGATTATATTTTCAAACAGCATCAGCACAATATCTGGCTAAAAGACTTGTGCTACTTCTTAAGTCAGAATACAGCTCCGGGTTTAAGTAAGCAGTAATAATCTCGATCTTGTTTCAACGTTATTGTATCTACCCGCCGCTTGTCTGTAACAAATCATTTTTCTTCTGTGATTTTGATTTAAAGTCAAGAGAGACAGTTGCCCTCTGAAGACCTGGGAACAACGACAAGGGTGAACTGACATCGATTAAGTATTCCTTTATAAACCTGCCGATATCAGGGACCGTCATAGTTCTGATGACACATTTTAATGTTTCTGTTTCTGACCAACACTGAATTTATTCTCTTTTTGGTATCTGGTAAATTAGACCATACAACAATAAAGTCAAAATCTCAGCCTGATGTTTCGTCACTTTTTTTTCAAATAGTTAATTGGAAAGATATTGAAAAATGCATCCATTGAAATTCATTGAGTGGGACGTTGTGGGGGGGGGACAAGAACAAATCATAGTGTAAACCCAGATACCTGCTCAAGAAAATAATTGTTAAAGGGGACATCCGCAGATATTTCTTACATATACTTAAATAATTGGGATGTGAACATATTTAGAGAGGTCTGATGTGAAATAGTGCACTGGAAATCATGGGCGTCGTCGCCATTAAACCAGAGGGAGACGCGATCCCCTCATATTTTACAATTATTTGTTTGGGGGGGGGGGGGGGGG
>JBBMFX010030966.1:0-12001 GCA_037832545.1 Rhabdalestes septentrionalis
AAAGGGAAAGTAATTCATATAATTCGTAATTCGTTATTTGTGCTTTTCCGAAAGTATATACACATACATTAGCATCACTAATATGCAGCAGTAAGTTCCTACAAAAAAGAAACGAAAGAAGGGACAAATAGTGAATAACAGGAGGGTTATAGGCATCATTGATCACTGATGTGAGGAGACAAGCCTAGCTTGTCTGGTCCGTTCCCACAGAAAAGCTACAGTTGCCCAAATTGCTGAAAGGATTCATGCTGGGTGTGATAAACTGTGTTCTAACACCTTTCTATCACAGCTTGCTGTGTCTGGAGCTGTGTAGCCACAGACCAGTCAGAGTGCCCATGCTGGCACCTGCTCACTGCCTACTGTCTTCACGTGGGTCTGTGTGAATGTAGAAATTATTAACCAATGAAAAGGGTCGAAAAGAGTTAACCCCAATTTTGATGACACAGTATTCATTTATTTAGTACAAACATAGTGTTTTGAGTTTCCTAAAAAATAGACATTTTGGACATATGAGGTTTTGACCGGACAGCCATGATATTTCAGATCTTTATGCCGACCCTGGCCTGAGATTAACCAAAGCAACGTTGGCATGTTTCTATTCTCGGAATTCACATCCACATTAGCATGTAATGCTAACAGGCATTCACATGCAGTCCCATGAGCACAAGTGAGTGAAATACCTGCTTCATTATAAGAGTCACCAGAGATGGAGGTGTTACATCCGGTCACCACTTTGTTGAGGCATAAAAGTTAATTCAATGTTACTTTTGAGTCTTTTCATAAAACTACAGTGCAGATTACACTTTTACTGTCAAAAGAGAGTGCATCAGGTTCACAAGCAAACAATTATAGGCAAACAAGAGCATTTTTTTGCTTGTACATTGCAAGCAAATTTAATAAAAGGGATTTGCTTATACCTTGTCATCCCAGACCTTTGACTTTAACTAGAAATTAGGTTTGGACCTTTGAATAGAAAGTTTGAGAACTCCTGCTCTAGTTAATGCTCTGCTAGGTCCTGGAATACATTTACAGTATTTGGCAGACGTTCTTATCCAGGCTGACATACATAAGTGCTTTGTAGTCTAAAAGAAAACATGTCCCTCATACTAGAGAGCCTAGAGCTGCGAGTAGACTACATGACGAGCTTCACATTGTTTTACTAGCTATAGGCGTTAATACAGGGCTGTCAGAGAAGAGGACTGTGGACCAAAGTTTACTTGCAAGTGCTTGATCTATCTTGCTAGAAACTTTCCTAACTCCCTGAAGCTTCGAGCCCCAAAATAATTATTTCCTACTGGATCACTGATTTCACAGCAAGCAAGGAATACTCAATAGCATTTCTTATTGTTAAAATGTAATTGGTTAAGTACTTCAAAGTGACTCTCTATGGTAGTCGATGCATTGCCAATGCACATGTGGCAACACATACTGTAGCAAGCAGTTTCAAACCAACTGAGCAGAACAGAGGGTGGTACATGAATTACGCGGATTTTGAGACCACAAGTGTGAAGAACATCAACTGACACTCCGAACTCCGAGCCACTTAAAGGCTGGATCATATTTTAGCCTAGCTTGGCAACTATGAATGCTTTGTGTGTTGATAAACCCTTAGTCTGTTTAACAGTTTACTTTTAGATTGTTTTACAGTTTACTTTTATAGGAATTTATGGAATTAATAGTTTTATTGTTGGCTGTTTGTTTTCTTATTATGATGTTTGTGACTGACACAATTCAGGCTCACATCGAGTGTTGTTTCCTTCCAAATCTGAATCTAAATCTAACTTTTATGGAATTATTTTCCGCATCAACCTACACCACAATTAATATATTTACATAAATATATTAACTGAATATTTTTATACTTCTGAGTATCATTAGCAGCTTATCAAATTATAAAAGGTACTGCTTTTTACAATGGTAGAAAATAAATTTTACGCTGAATTATGATAAAATCATCGTCGGTTCGGCCCTCCAACAAAGTATCACGTGGCTCCCTGTAGAAATTAATTGCCCAGCCCTGGTCTAGACGAATGGAATAAGCATAATGGCTCTATAGGCTTACATGACATCAAAATAGTCTTAATATTTCTCATGCTGTACTTATGACTGTAAATGTCACGCACAGGATGAACAAGAAGAGGTTAAGTGGTTAATCTCAAAGCCTTTTATTTAACTCTGAAGGTTGCAATCTTTTGCACATGTGGGTATTTTCTCTATCTCTGTAAAGAAGGGTTACTGTTTACAGTCAGTTAATGATAAACCAGCCTATAAACATAGGACAAACTTGCAGGCGACTTTGTAGCTCACTGAGAACATGCTCACATCTGATTTTAAGCTGATTTGCTCCTACTCCATCCAGTGAATCAGTCTCATGTTCTGACTCACTGCCTGTTCTGTTCTGTTTAACTTCCCCTCCACTTCATCTGCCACCATCTCTTCACCTGAAGTTTTCCTTCAATCAAAAAGACTTTTTTTAGATGATGGATGTTTAGAATACTATGAAAAACAATAGCTGCTCTAGGGCTAGCTGTGGAATAATGAATAGGTACAGTCTGTAATCTTACTTTAACATAATTTCATCTAATGAAGCATCTCACACTAGTCGCACTAACTAAGCCGGCATATCGTTGCTGTCGGGTCGAAACCACATATGTCCAAAAGGGCTTTTTTACAGGAAACAAAAAAAACTATGTACATTCTAAATAAATAAATACTGTGTCATCAAAATTATTTATTTTCCTTGGTTAATAATAATAATAATAATAATAATAATTGATTAGTAATTTTACAGACCCACGTGAAGACCAAGCAATAGTATTGATTTATGGAAAAAAAACTAAAGTTTTCTCCAGACAGCGACAATATAAAACATTTGCTGAAAGGCCTCAAATTGTCAATGCCCTAATTCATTGCTTAATTTGACCTGGTTCACACACAGCGCTAACAGGAGTTGTGCATGACTGTAAGTTGCTCTGGATAAGAGCATCAGTCAAATATCCCCTTTATAGACATTCCCTTTAAACAACTTTTTTTCTTCTAAAGCCTAAAGTAAGGGACACACCTTATTATTAAATCTAATTTTTTAAATCCAGGTTAAAAACGTATTAGTTTACAGAGGCTTTTAAACATGTTTTATAGTGTTATGTATTGGTAATCTGATGGGTCTGTCATTGATGGTCTTAAATTGTCTTTACTATGTAAAGCGCTTTGGTCAACCAGTGGTTGTTTTAAATGTGCTATATAAATAAAATATGTAACTAAATAACACCTTATAATTTAAGAACCCTCCCAAACCAAGTGAGATTTTGAGCTGTGTGCTGTGTGCACTGTGTTCAGTGCTGTTGTTGGAACTGGATGTGCCTCTTAAGACGATTAAGTATGTGCATTTGATGAATGACATGAAAGGTAACAAAATGACTATGTTAATTTGTCTTTGAACAATACAGGTCTTTCAGGTTTTAATTTTTGGTTTTGTATTCAGGCTACTGAACACCCACTGGCTTGGAGAGTTGTATCCTTTAGTGTAGGTTCAGAATGTATATATGTGTTGGCCATCAGCTCTTGTTCTTTGCGGCTTAGCTTGACAATGTGTAAACCTCTCGCAGGAACAGACACACACAGGCCAGCGATCTCCATAGGAAATAATTGCCAATAGAATTGAGTGCCCCGGAGCATCCGTGCAGAAAACCAGGATCGACAGCAATGTCATAGGATCAAGTGGTGTAAGACTTACCATCATGGACTGTGGAGCAGTAGAGAACACACACACCTTCGGGAACGAGCTGTCCTCCCCTGCACTGCCGGCTAATCGCAATCTAATCCTCACAGTAATGTTACAAGATCTCGAAATGGTGGTTGTTCTTGTCCAAAAAGAGAACCAGCACATTGATTTCAGTCCGAAATGTTGGCAGAGCAAGTGCGTGGTGGCTGCATTAATGAAGGCACGGCAGTGTGGCAGCAGTACAAAAGTTTGTGAATAGTAGCTGAGATGTTTTTATCATGATTTGGACTTTTTGGAAGATCTGAACAGAATAAACCAAAATGCAGACTCAAACTTACCAATATACGCAGCTAAATCTATGTGTAATCTACGTAATGAATTATTTAAAAAGACAAAGATAGCAAAGAGATTATAATGGAGGAACAATGGTTCTGGACTTCTAATGGCAAAAAGAAAACCAGCACTTTGATTTCAGTGAGGAAATGTTGGCAGAGCACGTGCATGGTGGCTGGGCTGGGCTCGGGCACAAGGTGCTTGGGCTCGGGTCGGGTCTCATTTTTTCGCCCGAACTAAACTCTACTTACCAGTATAGGCATCCTAATCTATGTGAAATCTATGTAAAGTGTTTAAACAAGAGACACAAGTTTAACTAGATGTAAAGAGTTTAACAAAGAGACTCTCTGTGGTAGTCAATGCGTTGCCAATGCACATGTAGCAACACATTCTGTAGCAAAAAGTTTCAAACTAACTGAGCAAAACAGAGGGCAGTACATGAATTGCACGGATTCTGAGATAAAAAGTGTGAGGAACATCAACTGACACTCTGAACTTCGAGCCACTCAAATGCTGGATCATATTTTAGCCTAGCTTGGCAACTATGAATGCTTTGTGTGTTGATAAACCCTTAGATAAACATGGGAAAGTTGGCAAATGGAGTATAAGGGAGGAAACAATGGTTCTGGACTCCTAACGGCTAATAGGAAACTGTTTAAAAATCCTGTAAAAGGTTCCACATTTCCAGAGAAAAAGATCTGCAAGAGTCCTCTTTGTAATTGATTAGAATTTGCAACAGCCCTCTAGGCCATAGCAACTCCGTCAGTTTCCGCTGTGGTTTGTCACAAGGTCAGTTTGTTGTATCTCCTGATCGGGCACCTCAACACAACACATGGGTCCGGGAAGCCGCTTGATCAAGTTTGTTGCAGTGCTATCTCTCGCCTCAAATCCCTTGCCTAGTTAGCATGTGAGATGATGGATGGCGTTGTGCTAGTTGCACCTAAAATCCCCTTGCTGAAGATCCCAGAGCCCAAGTGTCTGATGATAGATCACCTCTGCCTTATCTTATACTGATTATTCCTGCCTGGAAAGAGCATAAGGGGCGTGATTGGTTAAGTGGTGCACTCGCTTGATAGAGGAAAAAGCTTTGTTTGTGTGTGTGTGTCTGTGATTAGCTTTAATTTAAAACATTCTGAGAATTTTGAGCTAACACTTGGATACTAATTAAGTGGAAAGTACTTAAAATGAGTTTTTAGAATGTTTTTCTTCTTCAAGCCTGGAAAGGCCCCAAACCATCTAGGAGGATTTTGAATTAAGTGCAGTTTACCTGCCTAGTCATTAAGCTAGTGGTAGTAAAAGCTATCATCAAACACTAAATGAATAGCCTGTTTCCCAAAATCAGGTATGAAATTAGCCATAGTAAATGTAATGCCTTTAAAATTACAAATTAAAAAAGGGCCTATAACAGTAGAAGTTCCACTGAAACAAAAGTCACCTGAAAAAACAGAAATTGATTACTAGCATCAGTTTGGTTTGCTGTTATGAAATTCAAGAGACACTATGAAAGTGCCCGTGTGCACTTAGGAACTGCGCTGTAAATTTTCAGGAGATGGCATAAACATTTACTGCCCATCCCAAAGAGAGGGGCTGCGGTCCACAGATATCATCGAAACATTTCTGCCAGCTATTTTCTGTCACTCTGCCTCAAATCTGAAATGACTTGGCCTCTGAAAGATCCTCATTGACACATAGCATCATCTGGAAGCGGCGCTGTTTGCCAACTGAGGAGAGATCACTATTCAGGAAAATACAGTCCAAAATGTCAACACTGCAGCACCTCTCCAGCAAACAGAGCAAAAGGGAGGAAGTCGAGTCCTAATTTGTGAGATGAAATTTGCAGAGGAGGAAAAACAGTGCTAATAACTAGCATGATATTTACGCTAAATGACATTTGCCCCTGTCCTTTGACTGACAGTTCCACTAATGTGAAGTCATGCCTGCCTACGAGTGGCTGAGGAGACGGCACGGCTGCTGTTTGTGCCACAGCTGAGCACTCTGCCTCTGGGCCATCAGGTCATGTGACCACCACTTCCAATCATGTGATCGCTTTGCTTGTGGACGAGCTGGCTCAGACGCTGTGGTCGCAACGCTGGAGAGCCTGGAGAGTTCAAATATCTGGTGGAACGTCACTTGATAATCAGTGTTGCATTGAGAGCAGAATTTACAGAGGCCAAATCCAGGAGGGTCTGGATGCTCCTTCTAATTAGTGGGGTCGGATGTAATTATTGCTGAAAAGCTTAAGAAATGTCCTCTAAAATGAAACACTAGCAATGGAATGCTCTGGAGAAGCTATGTATGAGTCCCTTGTTAACATGCGACACAGTGTGAACAGTGTGAAATTCTTTCGCTGCATTTAACCCATTCATCATCTGAAGTAGTGATGCTGCGCCCAATAAGCAGTGTGTGGGGATGGTCTCTTACTCAAGGGAACCTCTGTGGTGACACTGGCAATTTGGGATTGAAACCCACAGCCTTTGGACTGCAGGCGAAACTCTAGCCAGTGGTCTGGTGGTTAGTGAAGGTTGTGGGTTCGAATCCCAGGACTGCTAGAGATACCCTTGGGCAAGGTGCCATCCCACACACTGCTCCCTGTGTGCCATTGTTGGTGGCCCACTGCTTCAAAATTGTGAATGAGTGAAATGCAAGCTATTTCCTTCAGGATAAACATGGTATGTAAAATAAAACCAAAAATCTGAACCCGAAGCCTCTTGTGGTGTCCCACCTCCAATACCGATGCCACGCAAAATATTGTACGCGAATACAAAATACAGCATGAACCGGGGAACTGCCAGGAGCGGGGATCATCAATGAAAACAATCCACTTGTTCGTTCATCATCATGCTATCGCCAGAGGTGGACAACTTCTCCGTGGCCCACAATGTAGTAAGTAAAACAGAATAAAAAATCAAACAGAATAAAAAATCAAACATAAAATATTTTTTACCTAGCTAAGCCGCATCAGATATTTAGCGTGAGGATCCAAGGTGCAAGTCCCTGTTCGTGGGGCCGCCAGAGGATTGGTGGTTAGGGAGTTTCTCCTGCTATCGGAAGGTTGTGCGTTCGAATCCCAACCCTTGAGTAAGGCACCATCCCACACATTGCTGACATAATTTGCAAAACACTGCTTCAATCTTATGAACAGGTTAAATGCAGAGGATTCTTGTTAACTACAGGGTCAATATAGTATGCAAAATAAAATAAAACATTTGAAACCAAAACCTTGCCTCATGTGGTATAGAGCACTTACCAGGAGACGACCATGTGTTGGATAGAGGAAAACCTGCAGCTTTGAGCTAAAGAGCAGTAAAACTGCTTCTGTTTACTGAAGCAATTCCATTCAATACCTTTGCTATGAGTTTAGCTGGTTCCTGAACTAATCATTCAGTACTTGACCTTGCTAATACTCTCGTGGCTGAATGTAATCAGATCCCAACAGCAATGTAATGCTCATCATACCAAGTAATAAGATGAAGTATCATCTTTCAAGGTTTTTAAAGCAATTTTTCAAGATTGCGTAAAAATATGCTTTAAGAATCGTGAATATGCTGAAAGTAGGTTGGCTTGGCTTTTTAAATCATGCTTTTAATTGCATTTTCTTTTCACTGTGCTATTTGAGGGGCCATGGCGAACATGTTACTTACATTTTCCCCAAAGGTCTGCTTATGGTATTTATGTACCGAAACTGCGACAACACCTCATTTTTACATGATCATTTTCCAGCCTCTCTTTTTAAGTTTTAAGACTTTTATTATGGTGCTTCTCTGCCCTATATTGCGCCTCAAAAAAAGATGTCTACACTAAAAAACGCTTCAGTGTGAACGGAGAAGGATTAAACTGTCATATGTATTTTTTTGCCATTTCATTTTAAAAGTGTTTCTATACCACATCAAACTCTTATTTAAAAACAGAAGAGGCTGAATTAGTGTAGCCCACTCCTATAAATAGAGCATAGCTACTGGGGGATACTAATTAAAAAGCTAAACAATTTACAACTAAATATACTTTTGATTCCGTTTATTTGAGCACTTCAGCACATTTTTTTGCATTAATTGTCTAAGTTAAATGTAATATAAATCTTCATTTGGTGAATGACCAACAGTCATAATGTAAATCCAAGATCTTCTGCCACTTAAATGCAAACCCACTAACCCAAGTCCACACTAGTGATGGGAAGTTCGGATCATTTTACCGACTCAGATCTTTGAGTCTCATTAGTTACAGGGACAGTCCGTTAGCAATTGAGAGTTAAGTGTCTTGCTCAAGGACACAGTGGTAGAAATTGTGAGGGGTTTGAAGCTGCAACTTTGTCAACGGATTCACAAACAAGTGTTCTACCCACTAGGCTACTACCACCTCCTGAAGCTTCCTTAATTTACCACATAAATCGAGGGACTTTCTGGGTATTTGAGTATTTGATCTGTGCTAGGGTTACCGGTGAACCTTAAAATGGTTATTGAGACATGACTGTTAGTACACAGAGGGCCATGAAGGCGGCAGGTGTAATGTCCATCTCTCCTTCGACCGATGTGCTTTAGTGTGCTTGGAGTGTAGAAATGGGTCATATACACCAAAGCTGTTACAGTAGCTTTGATGGTTGACGACAGCACATTCAAGAACACAGTCCTGTTTCTGAATCTAGTCAGGCTTTACAACATCACACAATACCTTTTTCAGGCCTGGCGGATATTGCAGATATTTTTAACTTCAGTTTTGATATAGCAAGCCTTGAGCCAGCTCCTTTTTTCTACGGCTCTATACTCTAATACAGAACTTTCCAAAGTGTTTACAGGAGTAAACGTACCTGTGCCGACATCACGCACACATCGCCTGCAGGCTTTCATGAACACGCCGCGTTGTTCACACATCTCTGTGAAGTGGCTAAGGCGCATGCAACTTCAATGTAAATGCGATCTCAGCCTTCACAGCACAGCAGCGACAACAGAGAAGAAAAAATACAGCATTTATTTAGGAATCAGTGTTCTTACTGAGATTGCCATCCAACGGGCTCTCATGAAATATGTATGTCCTTCCCCAAATCCAAAAATATGATTTGGATCTGTTTATTCCACTGTTCCATTCCCCCAGATAGCAAATGTGGCAGAGAATATAGAAATCCCATCAGCTGAAAGCATGATGCTGTCCTATTACAGAAGATAACTAGGAATGATCATCTGCAATATATGTGTATGTACGCACATATGGTTACCATCATAACAGAACCTGTATTATTGTATATATATATTGGTGGAAAAAATTAACGTAACTTTAGTGTTTGCTACCTAAGAAGTGGTTGTAGCATTCAACATGTGCATATATATATATATATATATATATGCAATGTCATTTTAATGACATTTTGAAAGATGTTGGAGATTCTGTAGGAATTAAAATCCATTCAGTCTGTAGAGCTTTATAAGGTCAGACACTGATATTGGACGAGAAGGTCTGGATCACAATCTCCGTTCCAGTTCATCCCAAGGTGCTGGATGGGGTTGAGGTCAGGACTTTGTGTGGTCAAGTCAAGTTCTTCCACACTGAACTCCTCCAGTCACGTCTTTATGGAGCTGCTTTGTGCTCTGGGACACAGTCATGCTGGAATAGAAAAGGTTCTTCTCCAAACTGGGTCCACAAAGTTGTAAGCATGGTGATGTCCAACATGTCTTGGTCTGCAGAAGCAGTAAGATTGTCCTTCACTGGAAGAAAGCGGCCACCTGAATTAAATAAATAGGAGGTATTTCCCAATACATTTGTCATCGTTAATGCAAAAATATGAGCAGTTTGTTTGATATTAGTCATTGTTTGTATAGTCGAAGTTGGACTTCGTTGAATGTAGAAAGATACAGGTCCTGAAGCGTTTTGTTTGTTTAACTTTTACTGCTAATTAACAGTTTTTTTTATTGTTAAGAGTTCACTACAATCTTGACCAGGCAGCATGATGCTGCCATCCGTTCAGTTTATCTACACATACACTGTATTCAATTCAATACAAATTATTCGCTTACGTTACGTCAAGGATGAAATAAGGCCCAAAAAAATTTTTTTTTAATTTGTGGGCAAAATTCTATGTCTTTATTAAGCTTCCCCTCTCTGCTGTGGGCGAGAGGGCAGGCTGGTGAAAGAGAGAGACAGGCGAGCAGAAGAGAAAGTTTATTCACAGCAGTAATTTAGCTGTGATTGGTTTGGTATTGTTTTGCATGAGCCCCGCGGTATTTCCCTCCGGAGCCTCCCGCAATGAGCCGAGGACAAACCAGCCCTGTGCCACTCATTGACCATAAATGCAAGTCTGCGAAACCCCAATACAACTCTAATGAGAACACGTGCTGTGACCTTCGCTGCACAAATACAGACACAAACCAGCCTGACCAGCGCACTGTAGACTGAGGAAAATATTGCAAAAGGATAACATCACAACGCCCCAGACAAGAGATGGTCCCAGGAGGTGGTCTTGTGTAATTCAAAGGATGGGCTTACCCAGGATAAAGCCCAGGGGACCCTGAGAAATTCAGGGCCTCTGTCCAGGCCAGTTTTGTTTGTTCGTTTGTTTGTTATTTCATGAGATTTCTTCTCCTTCCACCCACTCAAACACACGCATTAATAATGATCTTTGATGTATTGGATGCAACTGACTTGAGGTATATGAACAAACAAAGTATAAGAGAGGACTTTGATGAAATAATTTTTTATTTTTTTATTTTTCAAATGGTGTTAACTGACTGACATTTTAAGAACTGGGACAATATTACATGCAAACGAGAAGCTATTTTGCTGTTTAAAGGAAAACGAGTCAGCAGTGTGCACACGAAATGTAAAAAAAATATATATTTATTATAATATTCTTAATTGTTATAGGACAACTAATACACCATACCATGATCTGGGTTGTTTTTGGTACAGCCATTTTACTGAATCTGTGAGAATAGATGCCTTCAAGCTCATGCAGCAAATAGTAGTAGCCATGCAAGCCCTCTTTTAAAATTCAGGTGCAGTTTATATTGCATTCGAAAACCTCCACTTAAAATGGAGCATGTGGATACATCCTATTCTGGGACTTGAAACTGTGTATTTTTGATCGTAAATATTCTCTCGACATATGTTGGAGATTCATGCCTCCATCTAGCCAGTGTATCCTCTGCCACTGTCTTTCAAAAGCACATCTTTTGAGACCTTAATACTAACATACTTGGTTTTAATGGGCAGGGGAAAAAATAAAATGACAAAACTGGCCACAGTTGTTAAATAAAGCAGAATATATAATCAGGTGCACTCAGAATGCCTCTACCTACTTTTTGGGTGGGCCTCTCTCAAATGCATAGGCAAGAGGGAAAGAAACCCACATTCCATGTTACCAATAAACTGAGCATTTGGGCTGGTTTCGTATCTCACGCATGAATAGAACACTTCCGTTTCTAAATCTGATACAAACGGCTTAATACGTCTGGCCTATAGTCTCTTCACCAACTCTGCATTCAAGCAAGTAATGTTTGAGGTGAAATAAATCGCGACCACGCTTGTAACATTAGGTGAAGTGAAAACTGGGCATTAGCTTTAGACTGGCTGGTGGAACAGTGTATACCTTCATTAAGAAATCGAGGTTTCGGCTCATTGTTGCTCAGAAGAGCGGGAAGGTCATAGGAAGGTGGTTTAAGTTAAAGTTAAGATTATTCGTGTTGTTACATGCTCTACTATTGATTTGTATGTGTATGTTTGAGTCATTTTAGGGTCCAGGTTCATTTACACTAAACACAGACATGAGTCACTTACCCAAATAAATGTGAACCATTTGAAAAGCCACATCTGAGCAAAAAATCAGCATTGAGCTAAAAGTCTTGTAATTTGAATGTTGATTTAGGATTAGGTAAAAGGGGGGACAGAATTGTAACAGGACTGTTGCCAGTGTTACAGAGCAAAACCAGAAGATTATAAAAGTTTAGAAACAGAAAACACACA
>JBBMFX010031012.1:0-12000 GCA_037832545.1 Rhabdalestes septentrionalis
CTCTCTCTCTCTCTCTTTCTCTCTCTCTATTTCTCTCTCTCTCTTTCTCTTGCTCTCTCTATTTCTCTCTCTCTCTATTTCTCTTTTTTTTCTTCTCTCTTTTTTTTCCTCTCTATTTCTCTCGCGCTCTCTCTCGCGCTCTCTCTCACTCTCTCTACTTGACTTACTTTGTCTACCAGAATTAATGCATTTTTCTCATTCTTAATACAAACCATAGAGAGCTACAAAAAATTTTCACCTGATGTGATGTGGTCTTAAGTTCATTTTATTCTTATGTAACATAAAAACCTCCATGCCTTCTTTACCTTTGCCATGACCACTGACTTTTCTTCGACAGGAGTCATTTAGGTGTACTTGGACTGCAGTAATGTGGTTGAATAGCGGATGCTGATTTGAGTTTAACTGTACAGGAACAGATGTTGACTACTTGAGCGCTGATGTATGTCGCTCAGTTACATGCTGTATATGTAATTCATTACATTAAAGTACACTAACAAAATAATTGAAAAAAATTATACTAAAGTCTTTTAGCTTGTGTGGAAGCCATATTATGCCTCACAAAAGAACATGCCTAGTTTGGGAAAAGGAAACCGAGGAGTGAGTGTAGATATTGCTGTTGCACTGAGATCATCGGGTAGATAAATTGTGTACATTCATAAGAAGACTCTTTCCTCTGGCATTGCCAGTCTAATTAATATACACAATTTATTCCACCATTGTAAGCAAGGTTAATATGGAAGGGATGAGACCAGAACAACAAAGAGATCACCTTATATGTGAGTGGGGAAAATATATATGCTGCCGAAAGTCAAAGCTCTGAAGACAGGATGCTAATTCTTTGGTGAGAGGTAGGTTGGTATTGTCCGTGTGTATGTTGAAAACCCCCAACAGTGTTATGTTGTATGAGAGGGTAGATGGGAGAGAGTTCCGTTTTATTCAACTTTATATATAAAGCACTTTTTACAACCAAGTTGTCACATGGCAGCTTTACAGAATCCAGGTCTTAGACCCAAGTGAGCAAGCCAAGGACAGAGACAAGAAAAATCTCTAGTCAATAACAGGAACAACAATCTCTGCTGGAGCTTTAAACAGCAGTAGTGCTGGGCGATACTGCAAAATCTGATCTCGATCCAATACCTCATAAATACATGGTCAGTATCAGATATTGATACAATACTTGTTACACTTAAAAAAAAACAGCACAGTTTTACATAAATGTGTAGGCCTATGTTTTATGAAGACAAGGTGGAGGCCTTAATGTCCAGTTGTAGAGTACTTTCTTTCCTTCAAAGCGATATTTTAGGTTGGATTTGAACCCTGATTGCTTGATTAAGGCTTAAGCCCTCTAGCCACTCCACTACAGCAGCTCTCATATCATGTTCATCATTTGCTTTATCATGTTCATCATGTTAAAGCAATTGTTTGGAGTAATTCCAATCATGGCCCTGTTGTACAGCTTGCTAAGTGCATGGGAAATAGAGTAACATGAGCTTATGTTCCATTAGTGTCGAGTTAGTATAAGCGGGGCGTTCACCAATCTGTTTAAGTTGTTCCCATTTTTTTTACTTTCCTTGCTATCGACAACACTCACCAAGCTTGTGTGAGAGGGCTATGATTGAAATGACTCCAAACCATCACTTTAATTTTATCATAAATAAATTAATAAATAATGTTGTGGTTTCAAACAATGTTTTGCCAAAAAAAGGCAACTGTTAACCATAGATATGAAAACAAAAACAAATTATACACATTCTCAATGGTTTACTTTAAAAAAATAAACATATAAAACTTTTTTTATGTATTTTGTCCTGTATCTGACTGATAACACACATTATCCGTATTTCTTCAAAAACAACAATAACAAAAAAGCTTTAGCTAAAAAAAACACAAAACCGCCTCTTCTGACTGTTGCCAACTATACTATTTCCAGGTTCTTGTTGAGAAACACCACCATATTCACATGCTCCCCTGTCAATGCACTCCTGCGATGACAAACCAATTCCCCAGTCATTGAAAAAATCCTCTCAGATGGCACAGATGATAAGATGTCACTCGAGTGTTTCTTGGCAAGCTTGCTGAGAGTAGGACATATTGGTTGATTCTTTTTCTGTCTTGATCCCTCGGAATCTGTTTTTTTTTTTTTCAATATAACGACACATTTCAATTCACATATCAGTGCTTGTTGTGCGATACTGTTGCAAAGACTGTCAAACTTTGACCATGTCCCTTTCGTGCAGGTGGAGGTGTAGCAGGCTCTGCAGGGGCATGTGAAGTAGAAGCCATAGCTGTGGCAGAGCTACAACTAGAGCTTGGTCTAGGAGCTAAGGCCTGCAGTGATAGCATATCAGTCAGGAGTCGAGCTTTCATGATTTCAACATTTGTTGAGCTGCGGATTTTTATAATCGTATGTCCAGGGAGATACGGACAGCAAGGCCATAATACATTTCAATGTTTCTGAAATGGTGTTAACACTGTCCAGACAGTTGATCTGCAAGCTTGCTACCTTCACATGAGTAAGATACAGTTGACCTGAGAAGTAGGGAAACCAGGGGAATCGCCTTTGAAAGTAAGACATGTTTTTCAAAACAATTTTTTTGTAACCTCAAGCCCTATGATACACAGTGTACTTAAATGGTGCTTAACTCTACCTTAATGTACCCCTGAAAATATGCCAAACAACTTCATTTGAATTAAGTTTCTATTAATTTGTAAAGCAATCCCTTCATTTTACCTTAAAAGGTATGAGTGTGAAACCTCTTATTCCTAAACAAAATACAACATTTTCAGGAGTTTCAGTTATATAAGGGGCAGATTTTAAGAAGTAAGGGGAAAATTCAGTAGTTTTACAACTTAAAAAGCCTTTATCAATGCGCTTTTCCCCTTAATTGCAAAATTAAAGGTAAAAATTAAGGGGTTTGGTTGGGTAGTGAAGAGAGAGACAGATCAGCCACCATTCTTCCTCAGTTAAGCACAGTGTGCTCTTCCCAAGCAGACAGAGGTTTGTGGTGACAGCTTCCCTCTCATCCAGTAGTCTTTCAAGCATGTAAAACAAGGAGTTCCACTATGTTTCAACTGCTATGATCAGTTTGTTCTTTGGAAAGTTCTACTGTTTTTGGACTTCTTTAAGCCTCTCTGTTGCTCTTGTGCTGTGGTGAAGAAAACTCACAATAACACTGCACCTCTCCTTGAGGCTGAGCAGGCCTGGGAGGGCCTTGATGGAATCTTTAATGACCAAATTCAAAGTATGAGCAAAACACGGATGAAGACATTCTGGATAATATCATGCATCAACTTTGTGGATACAGTTTTGGGGAAGAAACTGATCTATTCCAGCAAGACTGTGCTTCAGTCCACAAAGCAAGCTACATAAAGACACGGCTGGATAAGTTTGCTGTGGAAGAACTCGACTGACATCAATCCCAACAAACACATTTGGGATGAGCTGGAATGGAAATTGTGAGCCAGACCATTCAACATCAGTGCCTGACCTCATAAATGCTCTACAGGGGGGGGTTTAAGGTAAAATGACACTGAATGCAATGTCCTTAAAATCCCTCTCGATGTAGAGGACAGGCTTGCCAATACATTTGGCCATGTATTTTTGGCTGTAGTTGCTATTAGTACATTATTTTACAAATGATCAGGACTAAAAACTTGAAACTTGAAACTCTCATTAGCAAAGGCCTTCAAATATGATATTGACTGTTAATATATGTATTCTCCGTTTGCATTTCATGTAAGGATGTAAAATGTTTAAAAGTATTAGTGCATTGTAGCTGGTTTGGTTAAGTGCTTTATAAATGTGTGGTAGCACTTTCAATGTGGCTATAAAAATGAGAGTAGAAATGTTTTGCTTCAGCAGGGCCAAGACACCAAACAACTGAGAAACTGGCACTGTTTAAAAATTAGGGTCCACAAGCATGACCTGATCAACAGTGAATCTTTAACAATAATAAAATGAAAGTTTTAGAGGGGATGACAAACTTTCCTAACCATTTTTTCAAATTAATCATTAGTGAATTTAAAAATGTGGTTTTTGTTTGTTTTTTTATTGTTTTTGTTTGTTTTGTTTTTTTATAACTGTCATTATAACACTCTCCAAAAACCTTCAATGTTATTATACTTGCAATTATATGCAATTATACTTGGATACTCTCATGCACGTGTGCCTCCTAAGATGTTGAGGCACAATAGTAAATGAGAATCAGCTGACGTGGTCACAAGACTGGAATGGAATCGCTCTCTCACATTCACACACACACACACACACACACACACACACACACACACACCCACACTGCCTTGCAACATTTAAAACTTAAAAAAAAAATGTTTGTGTATGTGTGGATCTGTGGATGGGTGACCTAAGTAACCAGCTCTAACAGAATTTGTGTGTGTGTGTGTGTGTTTGTGTTTGTGTGTGTGTCCTTCCAAAAATCTTTTCTCTGTATGTGTGTCAGACAGACAGAGGGTGAGAGAGAGGGAGAGAGAGAGAAAGAGAGAGACAGATATAGAGAGAGATTTTTCCATGTTTTTTTTTTGTTTTTGTTATATTCGACTGTGTGCTCGGTGCTCTTGTGTCTATGAGGGAATGTGTGTAAGTGTTGTGTGTTTATTTGATTTTGGCCTCTGGCTGTCCCCAGTGTCTCAGTGATGCGTGTGTGTGTATGTGTGTGTTAGTATGTGGTTTCGGAAGGGCCTGTCTGTTCTGCCTGTGGTTTTGATCTCCTGGTCGTGCGGCACGCTGGTTCTGACCTACACCATGTCTGTCCTGCTGGGTCACACTGATGTGCTGCTGCCGTATATCAGGTAAGACGTCCAGTTTATATCAGTTTTCAGGACAATTGGTCAAAAATCTGGGGACAGATTTAGAAATGTTTAGAAATGTAGCAATAGGTAAAGTAGTTAGTATAAGTAAATGATCATAACAGATCATTCATAAGTAGAGCTAATGGGGTGTGGATTGTATGGCACAGTTTGATACTTCATTGTTTATATATTATATAAAACTAAAATCCCATGATGTGAATACTGTAAGGAAGATATCTATAAAGTCACAAATGTCCTGTTAGTAGTTAGTTCGTAGCAGCTATGTGCAAGTCTTCTTGGTATATTTAAGCCCAACACTCAAGTCCATTTACATTCATTCGAGTCTATTAAAGTATTTGAATAATTCTCATCCGCTGTTATGTTCTTTCTCTCCAGCCTCCCTGTTTTCTATTACTAAATCTTTATCATATTTTCTGATTTTTAAAGATATGCAGAAGGAGCAATACCTTTCTTCCATGTCTGGGGTTGTAACAGCATTTACCTAGCAGTTTTATAAAGGCCTCCGATACATTTTAGGTGTTCAAACATACATACATGTATCCAAAGGTGCCTTACCATTTCTGCCTCCACTGAAGTAATGTTAGGTCACTTCAGAATACAAAAATGTGGATTTTGAACTCACCAGCTTTTCATGATGATGCTGAACAAAGCAGTTTGTCTGATTCAACAAGATTTGAGGGTAGAAATACACCATGAAATATTTGCGTATATTAGTTGTAAGTCTAAAACCTGAAAGGTTGTATCATAATTGTTGATTTCCATAGTTTATATACTGAGTGTGACTTCTACAAGAATGACTGAAATGTGACATGCATATTGTGATATTGGGGTTAATTTTTTGGAGGCTGTGATTTTGATGGAAATATTTTTGTTTTTCTATTCACTCTCGTTAGCTTGTGAGCAAAATGTTTGATTTTTTTAAATCTTTTTTGATCATGCAAGCTTTTTTTTTCAAAACAAAAGGTCCTCCAGACTCTGATCATCAATAAAATATTTTTTATTCTGTCTTTCTCAGCATTCAACCAGAGGGGAATGTGTCCCCCTCACATTTCATAATTATTTGTTTGGACCCCCCAACATTTGACATAAATAATTAGTTCACCAGTGCTGTTGAATCTTGTATCTTTCACGAAAGAATCCACTCCACTAAATCGAAAGTGGAAAACAAACACTATTGAAAATCCGAGCAAACTCGGCCCCCACGCATCCCCCTCACATTAAAAATGCTTCCTATGCCCCTGCGTTACCAGCCCTGGGTGGGGACCTCTGAATTAGATCACACCAATGTCTTTCCTGTCTCCAGGAAAAAAGACAAAATGCAAGAACAATGTAGGATTGGCCTTTTGATTGACAGGATTTTTAATTGTGGAAGTTTTGGAGTGTTTACTTTTGCAAAATGTAATTATAATACAGAAAGATTTTTCAAGCTTGGAACACTTTGTTTTTGTTCTTGTTTTTAGCGACACGGGCACTGAGGTTCCTGAACGATGTGTGTTTGGGTTCATGCTCTGCATCTCTGCTTTCCTTGGTAAAGTTCTCTCCTCTCTAATACTCTTTGGATCAGAAACACTCACATGTGTGACCTCACTGCAGTTGGATTCCTAGACCATTTCTTGAAACGATTCACTGCATTAAGAAATAAATATTATGATTTGATTCATATTATAATTCATTATTATGACTTAATTTAAAAAAATCAGCTAAATAAATAATTATAAATAGAAAAATTATTAATCCATTAGTGGAATACAGACAAAAACACCACACCAGGCTAAATGTGATGGAGGTCATTATTACTTACAATAATGAACAGTCACAATATAGTTTCATATTTCAATAAAAATATCACACAATACAACAAAATGTGCAATTTTTCCAAATAGTTGTTTTCTTTTTAAGCCTAAATATCCTAAAAATCTGTTCAATTATTGCATAAATATTTCCCCCAGTTAATTTTCATATTGGGTGTTTTTTTTCATACATTGACCATTAACAAAATAATAGAGTTTTCAAGATTATAAGACTTTTTGGATTACAAAGTAGTGTGTGTGTGTGTGTGTGTGTGTGTGTGTGTGTGTGTGCGTGTGTGCGTGCGTGCGTGTGTGTGTGCGTGTGCGTGTGTGTGTGTTGTTTCAGGTTTGTGTACAGTGTATGTGCGCTACAAGCAGGTCCAGGCACTGATCCCTACGTCTGAGTTCCGTCTGCAGATGCTGAATTATGTGGGATTTCTGCTGGGAGTGTTCAGCTCTATAGGCATGTGTTTGGTGGCCAACTTTCAGGTTCCAACATTTTTATATATAGCTCTCCATTTAAGGCAGTGAAGCATTTCTGTAATACATTTTTGTCAGCTCTCTTTACCCCAATCATCATTGGTTAGTTTCTGACTACAGAACTGCTTTTGTCCAAATTGTCAGTGTGGTGGAACACATAGTATAGGAAACAGGACATTTATTGTTGTTGATACATAGGTCAGTGGCCAACCTTTATTTAATCACAAACCAGTTCATTTTCAAATTCGTTCATTTTTCAAAATAAAACATAGTTTAGAATCTGATAGTGAATAAAAGGAAAATACCGGTCTGTGGCCTGGGGGGTTGGGGACCACTGCTGGGCCGGGGGGTTGGGGACCACTGCTCTAGGCTGACATGGAAGTGTGTGGAGCTGTCTGAATGGACCACCACTCAAGTAATATCCAACCAAGAGCATCTCTGTGATCACAGACTACTTATGAATGTCTAAAGTGAGAAAAACACAAACTGTGGATCAATAGGTTTGTAGTCTATACACCAGCAAGATAAGCTACATGAGCTACCGGTGTTTCTGATACATTGTGAGGACAATTTCATCTGATTTCTGTAATGTAGAGTGTATTGTGTTTGACGAATACTTTGATCAGGCAAGTATGAATGATCCTGTAGGTGTAACCTTGGATGTTACACAATCCAAATTACATGGTAGTTACAGGGTCAGTTTGTAATAAAGTGAAATCTTGGCAAATGAAACCCAATCTACAATTTTGTAAACTGCTTTTTGTATTTGCTTTCAAAAAACGAATGAGCAAAAGTTGCAACTTTTGTGTTTGTTTCAGTGACATGCTCCCTGTTTTTGTCCCACTGCAACAGAAAACAGATATGATGTCCATGCATCTATTTGGGGCGGGGGTGACCTTTGGCCCCGGTGCTCTGTACATCCTGCTCCAGACCAGTGTGTCATACCGCATGCAGCCACGCTTCCATGGCAAAGACATCCTGTGGGCACGCACGGCTGTGGGGGTGTGGTGCCTCCTTAGCATGATCATCTGTATCTTTACAGCTAACACACACACACAGCATTCCAAAGAACTCTAGACATTAAACTAGCATGTAGCTTTAATGTGCTTAGTGTGTTTTACAACAAAATGGGTGTTTTACAACATATTACTGCAAATGACAGAACATTGACAGAAGTCCAATCCTTTGGGAACCTGCTAGCCTCAGCATGCTTTGATTTAATCTGGATTTACAAATTCTCATCAAGCTTTCATTCCTAATATGTCCTGGAATGCTATTCTAGAGTTTAAAGGATCTTCCACAGGCTGAGCCGTAAGTGATCCAAACAATATGCAGTTTTTTGCTGCGAGAAGAAAGCTGGACAGGCTACGATGCTTAAACCATATAATGAATAAAAAATGAATAATTAATGAATACGCATTCAATTTACATCTGAATTTGTGACATGAAGGTGGTTTCAGCAACAAAGGTACTATAGTCTGGTTTACTCATCCTTAACTGTACTCTTAAGTGTTTGTGTCATCTATGTTGATGTATGATGAACTGCCTGGAGTGGAGGTGGCCACCAAGCTGCACTGGAGTCCCGGGGAGAAAGTGAGGATAATTAATTAGCTTTATTTGTTGAAGAAGTTTACATTTAAAGTATTGAATAAGCTAGAGTGAAGAAATTTCTCTGATGTGATAGAGAAACTCTTACTTCGTCCTTGCACAAACTGGCCACTACTAGAAACACCTGCCTTGTGCTTCTCCCTGGCTACTGTGAAGGTCCAATATATGAGGTCACCACAGTTATTGATTTGGTGGTGGACCATTCTCAGCACTGCAGGTTCACTAACATCGTATCTGATGGTACTTCCAGGTTTGGAGTTACTGAACTATCTATTGAAAAGAAAGGTGAACTATAATTGCAGAAAATACTTGACTATCCCGACAGCCCTGTTGAGCAAATCCCCCCAAAAAACAAACAAAAACTATTTTTAACTTTGTCTAATAAGATCCAAACTTTTCTTTAGCAGTATATTGGGTCAATGTCATAAACAGATGGTAACAAGCTCAATCAACCTGTGTGTGTGTTTCAGGGTTACCTGGCTCACCAGGTGAGTGCAGGGGCAGAGTGGTCATTGGCCTTTTCCTTCATCTGCTTCTTTTTTACTTACATCCGTGACTTTCAGGTGAGTTTAAAGTAGAATTTTCCAGTATTGATGAACTTACTGAATGTCCATTCTTAAAGGTCAACTAGATCATTGGTTATTTATTTACAACATATTAAATTTTTGTTCTGGATCTAAGAGTCCTTGTTGTTAAGATGAAGTGGAATCTCACTGGCCACCAGTGAACATGGGGCAGACATCTATGTTTATCGATAATGTTCAGGCATACAGTGTCATAGCCCACATAAGCAAGTGTATTAGAGAATATTAGAGCCATGAAGGGCTGCAACCTCTGCAATCTCCAGAATGGCCATCCAATCTATGGCCGTCCGCCTTCTTACTCTCCGTAACTGAGAAATCAGCTAACTCCAGCAGAGGGCTCTAATACAGTCACCCGTCAGGTGCAAATATTTCAGGAAAAGCAAACAAAAAAGAGTGAATCAGCACTTTATTGATCCTGGAGGAAACTGTTTATGTTACAACTGCGCAGACACACAGATATGAACAATATAAAACAAAAAGTCAAAATGAAATCAAACAAAACCTTAAGGCTATGTTAGTTAATTGCAACTGGGATGTCATATGATGAGGCACTGGGGCACATCTTCTTTGGCACAGAAACAAGAGGATGTTTTCCAGAGCACAGGTTCTCCTGATACTAAGCCTCCAGCATTCCTCCACATTGCTGGGAGATGCAGAACACCTGTGGGTTCAGGCAATCTGGGCAGGATAGAAGCAGCTGGAGAAAGGGTGGAGGCTATAGCAGGTGAGATAGAGGGAGAAGATGAGAGGCACTGATAGAGTAAGCAAGAGTGCTGCATGCTATGAGGGTCATGCTGGAGCTGGAGGCGATACTGGGCTGAGGCCTATAGTCAAAACTCATTAGCCTCCCCACACATCCCTGGTGTTGTTCTGTTTCAGCTTTTGCTTCAGTCTTCTCCTGTAGCTGCAGTGTTTGAAGTGGGCTGGAACACAGGGGAACGCAATTCCGGAACTTCTGTCTTTTCGTCTTTTGGGTTCCACCACTTTTTTCTGCATTCTGGTACTTACTGAAACGGATCCGATGCAACGACAGTGGCCCAAGAACATGTCGAAAAAAGTTCCTGCACTTATTTTTTCCCACTTCAAGCACTGTGTAGCTGTCCCTTTCGTCCTTTGACTTTGCAGACAAGCACCTTTGTACCTCATTGGCTGCCTCCCTGTCACTTGACCTGAATGCTTCATTCAGGAGGGCTTTGATGTTTTTGGTGACCTGTGGCTTGTTGCTGGGGAAGCAGCTTATAGATTTACTTGGCACAGAACTTGGTGTACTCTGTGCTACAGTTTGTGTGGCAATCAGCATCCTTCTCATGTAGCTTATAAAGTTCCTCTGTAGACTGTAGTCTCCAGATAGTCCTCTAGTGCTGCACTGGGCTCCTTGACTACTTCCTCACTGTCCTGGGTGGCTTAAAGTGTGCAAGGTCGGGAGGAGACACACCAGGATTAAATCTGGGATGGCAGTATGTCTCCTTGACATTAGCACAGCACTGGTCCTGTGTCTTGTTTCAATTCCACAAATTGTGTGAAGGTGTACAGTGTCCTGTTCAGACGTGTGGTTGAAATCTCCAGAGATGAAAGCATGCCTAGGGGGCACCATCTCTGAAAAGAGTCCTCCCCCTTGCAGTTTTGTGTCGAGTTCTGCCTGTCTGAAAACACGAAAAAACCCATGCCAGAGTCAGGAATATGCTCATGCAGCCATCTTTGCATAAAGCATCGCTGCATGAGCATATGTGTGGTGGTAGTGGCTTAGTGGGTAGGATACTTGCCTCTGGACCAAGAAGTCATAGATTCAAACTCTACTTTCAGCACACAACCACTGGGTTCCTGAGAAAAACCCTTAACCCCAAGCTGCTCCAGGGAGACAGTCCCCTGTAGTTAAGGTAGTCGCTTTGGATAAAAGCATCTGCTAAATGTTGTAAATGTAAAGGACATCAAACTTTATTGTTGTCCCCTGTTGTTAATGACTAGTGCTGCAAGCGTGTCCATCTTATTATCCAGATACCTCACTGTCTTTCCACTCTGAGATCTGGCTACGATGATCTCTCTGTGCTTTGTATCATCTTGCCTCAGTGAGATCAGTTGGTCGTAGGTGTAAACAAAAGGTCAGAGATCACCGAAGGTGAGTACTTGGTGACCTGTATGGCCAGGGCATGGCACGGGAGGTGCAGCCGTGTCAGCAACTAGCTGTATGAAAGATTCATTTTGCTGAACTGTAAGCCAGGCAGTGTTAATAAAAACAGTACCGTTTCAATAAAATTATTTCGGTGACTATCACCACAATGCATATTTACAAAGAACCATTTGTAGTTTCTCTTAGTACTTGGTAGAGGTATTTTCATGATAACAATTGGACTGTAGGTGGCTGGTTGAATTAAGTTGTAATATTGTGTTTGAACACTGGGAGGTGCAATTGCAGCAGGAAGTCAAATGAATGTACATGAAGGAAAAGCATTCAGATTTTTATGTAATAGAAAATGTGCCAAAATTCTGAAACAAACTCAAATCTCGTATGTGATCATAGTTGGCGGCTATTGCTGCTGAGTTCCAGGGCCTGGAGTTGTCATTTAAAAGCCTGCTGGCAAATGAGGCGAAGCCCCGCCCACACAAAATCTTTAGGTTACTCACGTAACCCCGGTTCTCTGATAACATGAGTGAGGTATCTCACTATGGGAATCGCCTCAGGCGTGACCAATCCTGGAAGCACCAATTGC
>JBBMFX010031021.1:0-12000 GCA_037832545.1 Rhabdalestes septentrionalis
CAAGTGTCCAGTCTGGAAATGCCAAGAGGTGGAGTCAAGCAAATCAGGTGATAAAATATTTTGGGTTAAAGGGCAGACTGGAGGGGTCGACTGAATATTAATTAGAAGATAACTAATTTGAAACGTGGGGATGGAGTTAAGCAAATTGGGTGATTAAACTTTTTCATAAAAACTAAGAAAGATGGAATTAACAAATCAGGTGATAAAATCTTATTGGTAGAAAATTGATCGGTGGGTTATATTGGAGAAATGGCCATTTTAAACAATTTTTAGACATAAGAACTCTGTACAGAGCCTGGTGGACGAGCGAGCAGGGGGGTGAACAAGGAAAATGCTCCCACGGGCCACGTCTGTAATCTTTGTTCAAAACAGCGACGCTGTATCTTTCTGACTTTTTTTTTTTCTTTCAGACTTCCAGTTCTCTACGGCACTACCTAATATAAGCCTCCCACTGACATGTGCCATTATGTCAAGATAATCACAATGTTTTTCAGTTCACCTGTTAGTGTTTTTAATGGTATATCTGCTCTCAGTAAATATGCATGTATTCATAAAACAATTTATTGTACTTGCATTATGACAATTACAGCTCACAGATAATGATGCAAATAGACAGAAATTACTGTGGGTTGTTTGGATTATCTGCATTTTGGCTTTGAACATATACTACATAGCTATACTCATGTTTTGGAGCTAACCTGGTCAGCTCTAAATGCTAAGGAATGTGATGGTCCCAAAAATGGATAAAACTTATTGCTAGTTTCAGGATGACAATGCATCCATGCTCAAAGCAAGGTCTGTAATGGAAAATCTGCAGTGTTAAATGCAGAACTTGATTGGCCTGCAGGCCGAGACCTCAAAAGGAGGGGACCATCTCCATATTAATGCTAATGGTTTTGGAAGACAATTAACAGTTATTGATGTTGAAGTGTCCACACAATATTTGACCAAATTGCGTATAACTATTTATAAATCTCTTTCGTCAGATGTTACTGAGGCCATTGAAATTTTTGGTAACCCAGTTTTTGTAAAGAGGGTATTAAGTTAGTCAAAAAGTGTCCTTTGCTAAATGGGTCAGGTGCTTGAGCCACCAACCCTAAAGCCCCTTCAACCCAACATGTGCTTGAACACCACAACATGATGGGCCTGCATTAAAACGAGTGTGCTAAGTACAGTAAGTGTAATAGTCTACACAACTGGCAGGGAATTCTTATCAGAAGCACCATTTATATGTACAGTACAAAAAAATGTCAACATTAGTGGTACTCAGTAGTTCTAAATGAAAAGAAAATGTTAACACTCATCTGCCACAACCTCAAAATTGCTGATCCCACAGAAAAGCACAGGCTGCAGAAGAAGTTAAGGCTTGCTACCTATGGGGCTGCACAACTGCAGAACAGTCATAGTGCCCATGCTAACCACTGTTCAGTTCTAAAAGTGCCTACAATGGGCACAGGGGAAAGTTGTCTGGCCTGATGTGCTGTGTTTTGTTTTACGTCTTGTGGATTGAGAATGTTAAAAGACAAAATTTCCAATTCAGCTTGTGGATAATCTGAAACAACCCTTCGTCATTTTTGTCTATTAGTGTCGTGTCCTTTAAGCTGTTACTGTCATAATGCAAATAGTTTTATGCATTTGTGCATATTTACACAGATCAGCCATACCATTAAAAACACTGACAGGTAACCTAAATAACACTGTGAACTTGATAAAGCACTTATCAGAGTAAAATGTGGTACAGCAACCTAATAGTCACACCTGAAAATTACAATGTGATATATTATTTAAATATGATCAAGCATCTCTGAAATGTTCTGGATCTAGTCTGATTCTTGGAGGGTCATCTTATATCTTACAGAACTTGAAGGACCTGCTGCCAAAATCTTGGTGCAAGATACCACTTTCAACACATTCAGAGGTCTTGTGGAGTCCATCCCTTGATGGGCCAGAGCTGTTCTGGTGGCACAAGCAGGGCCAGGACAGTTATTAGGCATTTAATGTTCTGGCTGATCTGTGTGTATTAGCTCAAATACCATTTATCAGGAAGTGTCAGCTATGAAAGATGTCTTTGATATGGTGGCTTCCATGGTGGAGTTCTTGAGGAGCCAGACAGCCTGTGCTGTCCAAATTATAGGCACTTCAGTCTTAAGTATGACAACATAGGCCAAACAAACTACATCAGCGAAAAGGAGCTGTAGTTGCAAGCAGAGGCTCACTGGCAGGGACAGATGGACACTTAACAGGATTGTGCTACACACCACAAAACTATGGGCTCGAACATGACCACACAATTAAATCAGCACATCTTAACAAAAAAAAACAGCTTCACAAAACTGAAAATTACGGCAGGGCCCATGCTCTTAAAGGCATCACCCTGCGTAAATTCCAGTAATATGATCTTGAGTTATCGTAGTTCTTCCTAGATTTATGCATATTATTATAGTGCATAAACGTTTCATTTTATTTATTGCAGTGTGAACATTCACCATATGGATTACAGTCTTTATCTGAACACATCTGCACTTTTGGATCTGTGCCATTAGATTTTTCCAGATGATTCCGGCTTAGTCCACTTAGTCCACGTTTCCCGTCTGATGCAATCACCACCTTTGAAGAGAAATACTGTGTGAATTGTTGTATCAAATACTGTGTGCATTAGTTAAACATATCCTAATGCCAGCCTTTGCTCCACTAACCCACTTACGCCATGTGGTTGTGTGCGCGGGTGTTTTTGGTTGTTAGTGCTCATACATGCTAACTGAGTGCTAGCGATGGAGTGCTTTGTCATGCTGAGCTAGCACTATGGCTGTACACCTTTCCAGAAAGATTGGGCAGGAATTTTTTCACTCTTATCTTAACTGATTTGCTTCAACTTCGGATCATAAGGTGAGTTCATCTTATGAGCAAAAGTATTTGGACCAAAATACCAGTAATGACTTGTACAATTTCACCAGAATAAGATCCGTTCAAATATTGCAGTGTATGTTAATGATAAGCCCTTTTAAGCAGTATTAATTTCCAGGCCAATGAAGGATTAAATATTAAGATTAACTTTGGATTTAAGCATTGTGGAGGACTAAAGAATTATGAAAATGTGTCATGAGGCATGGGCCAGCAGAAATCCAAAAAATCACCTGAACAGACAGGTGAGTGATCATCACACACTGAGTGTTTAGCGAGAACGGAACACATGAACTGTTTTTCAGGTTTGAAAAGTGAACATATACGTACTCCATTCTCTCTATTATTACTCTTTCTTTCTCTTTCTAATTTCTTTTTATTGCATGTGTTGCTTTTATTTTTTTATTTAAACGGAACCTCTGCACACTACATTGACTACAAAACAATTGCAAAAAACAAGGTTTGTGTCTCAATACCAATGCAATACATTATTTAAATAAATAAATAAATAAATAAATACATGTGTAAGTCGAACAACATATGTTTCACTTGCTAAGCATCAGGCTTGTGCAAAATTCAGAATTTCAGAATTGGCCGCCATTCAATTCATGAGTAGGAATTTTAATTGAATTGACTCCGCCCCACAGGAAGTTGAATTCGAATTGGAGTTGGAATGACAGGAAGTGGAATTAAATTTGTGGCAATTCAAAGACGTTCCACACAGTCATACAACAGAAAGAATGTGTTGAATTTCACATACAATTACATTAATGTTGTAATTTAATTGCGTAATTTCATTACTCATAACTAGCCACTCCTCAACCCTGCATACATTTTGTTCCCACATATATTTGTATTCGTGAACCAGGCTCGCGTGGTTAGGGCATATGCTCTGTGATCAGAAAGTCGTGGGTCGATCCCCCAGACCACTAGTTACCTCTGAAGTACCTCTGAGTAATGTACCGTCCCCACACACTACTCCCCACACACTGCTCCCCCGGTACACTCCACACACACTGTTTGTGCGCTGCATTATGAATATTACTCGAATACAAATACGAATAGTTTTTCCCCTTTCAAAAAATATAAATAGATACGCACAGCAGCTGCTTTGCACCCCCACCCCCCACCCCCCCAAATAGGTATATGTAATACATATATATTTTTATATATATATATATATACACACACACATTGATCACAGGTCATCATCACAGGTCGTGTTAGGTAGCAGAGGTCAAATAACGACCCTGTGATGCCATTGTAGTATGCTCTTCATTTACACCCATCAGGTTTTCGCCCATCACATTTTCTATCATACTACTGGATGGCAAATTTGGATGGAGTTACATTACTTAATTGCATACAGGTCCATATGACATGTGAGTTTAGAGCCTCTAGTTTATTGAAGAACTAGATGTATGTACAATATATGAGTTTAATGGGATCTGCTGGGAATCCGTCTCAGACACAGATTGTAGATGCACCAAATTACAGTTATTACAGTTACTGGGTCACTATTCAGGTTACACTGTTATAATGTCAATTACAGGTTATTGTTTTTATGAAGTAAATATATGCATCTGTGATTCCTTCTGGAACTGTTGTCTTGAGTTTTTTTTTTTTTCATTATTATTTTGATTGTATTTAAGAGTTTCATTTACCTGAACAGACTAAGACACCGATAATACAAAACTTTACACACCTCTGATCAAACTACATTTATTTAATATTAATGTTTTGTTGTTGATTTGGCTGTATTTAACATATTGAGCAAAAATAAAATGTTACATGTGGAATGTGCAACCACAATGGCACACTGCATGTTTTGTCATTTTTAAATAATATAACTGGGAATGTTAATATCTTCTGTAACGTTTCATTCCTAATTAACCTCTGTGATTTGACACAAATTAGTGAGAAGAAACCGTAATGGTAGTTCTATTGATTGGACACTTTTCTATAATAATATTGTACTCTGTCCTGCTGGCCAGAAAACGGCAAAGGCCCGAGGGTGTAACCTCTCATTTTCCCAAAAGTTTCAGCTCTGCTTTCTCGTTTCTGTAGAAAGAACCTTGTGATGAAATTACTTTTCCTATAACTGAAAATGCCTCCCGTATTGTTTTGTAAGTTATGTACATTGTAACAGAAATGGGTTAACTTGATTGTCTGTCCAGGTTACACAATTGTTCAGAAAGGATTAAATTCCAAGCTCGTAAGCTTGTAAGCTTTTGTTCAAGTGAAGGCCACTGTTGCCTTGTGAAAAGACTTGTTGTGTATTGAAGGGCAACACATGGGTTTACCAAAAGCAGAGTCTGGGACAAATGTGATAGAAACACTGTGATAAAGAAATGATCCCAAATACCTCAAGCTCATCAATAACAGATTAGTCCGCTGAGAGCAGGTCACGGTTATGAAGTTCTCTGTGACATTCTGTTAAATATAACAACCGCAATGATGAAGTCGTAATTATTTCACATGGTGACATTTTTCGGTCTCACATTCACTCATTCATTAAGAAATGTTTTGCAGATTTATATAATTCATTATTTCACATTTCCATCGCAAAACAGGTGAATTGAAAGTAATTCCATTTACTGAAATACTGTTCCAGAGAAAAATAAGAGACTGCTGCAAATTGGTGCATTTCTCAGGTTTTGTATTTTATAGGTGCAAGTATTGAACTGAAGAGCTTTAGCTTAGTTCTTAAGAACTTTTGACAATATTGCTCCCAATTTCCAAGTAAAAATGTTGTTCTTTAAAGCATAATTTTAAAGGAAATGACAAAACATCAAAAGAGGAGAAATGATCCTCATGTTCACTCTTAAACAAAATGGCAATAATGACCTTTGATGAACTTCTAGTGTTTTACCATCCAACTTGTCACATTGTGAGTGGAGAGTGTTGATCACAGCAGAGTTTTTGTACTTTTCCTCATTACATAAGATGTGATTCTAGTGATCACCAATCAGTCCCTTATAAAGCAGAATGAGGTGCTTGTGTAGGAATTTAACAGACACTGGCATGAAATGGTTGCCATACTCATGCTGATTTATTAATCAATTGCAAAGGAATTTGTACTCATATCATTTATTTACTCTTTTTTCATTAGTGTTTACTTCCCATTGATTCTGCAGAGTGTTTTGGGGGAACAAATTTAAACATTTCTCAAAGTTTCTGCATTATTAAATGATTAGGATGTTATTAATGTCATTTAGAGAGGTTTGGTGTGACCTGCTTTGCTCTAGAATATCACAGAACTGAAATCAGAGATTAAATGCCACAAAAAGCTCCATCATTAAAAGCTAATACACAAAATAGTATGGTGTCTGACATGTGAGACCGTTTTTGAATTATCTATACAGTCACCCCTCCCTAAGACAGTAGCAGCCCCATTTTATTTCAGATTTAATCAGTGTCTGTGTTCAGAAGACAATTGTAGATTCAGCTCCTGAGAAACAGCCTTCATTTAATCTCCACCCGAAACCCATTTAAAATCCTAAAATGCTTTTTTCTCTCACAGCTCTGCTCTTTATTTGTCTCAGATCATCAGACCTTGAGAGAAACCTTAAAATACAAATGAACTTTTGGTTGTCTTATGAATTAGCCTGTACAACATCAGAGTTTTGAGATCATGCAATTAAGGTTTTAAGGGAAGAAAACTGAGAAGCCTGTGAGAACAGCAAAAGAACATCAGTCTTATTTGTTTTTTAATTAATGTTTTTATTTCTCCTGAAAGAGGAACATGAGAAAACAAGCCATACTTCAGTAATCTCCAAATAAGAAGACAAAACCTTCCTCTGGGGAGATCCTGGTTCCTGACCCCTCCAATGTGAAGAAATCAATGTGGTTACATTTTTGAACTATTTCACCTCAAAACACTCTAAATGACCTTTTCTCCTCAGCTATTATGCAACATTTTCGAAAACAGACACTTTCAATATCATATCTCTCACTTTCAAGCTATAGTGTTTTACGTTAGTCTGTGGTCCCAAGACCCCCTCTGAGATGAAATGAACTTCAGACCTTCTGCTGATATTGGATGTTCTGAGAATAAACCCTGGAGATCCACAGACGGAGAGGAGATGTGATATTTTTTAGCCTTACTCTCGTTTCTGATTTTTACAATTACACCATTTGGCAAACTCTCTTATCCAGAGTAACACACATCTGTACTTTGTTACAGTCAAGAAAATATATCTCTCATACTAGTTAGCCTAGACCTAAAATTAAGAGCTGCTAAATGTTCCTACCAGGGACCAATCAGAATCAGAAAACGTTATTCTTTTCAGAGGAAACTACAACTTAAAATGTCAAAAGTAAAACTTTTCAGAAATACTCAGTTTTTGGTCATTTCAAATAACACAAATTTCCCAAAAAAGTTTTTTACAGTATATAAAATATAGTATTTAATAATATTCTGAATATAGCATATAAAAATATGAAATTAAAACTCTGAACACACAATAACAAATTTGTGTTACTGAAAAAATCTCTCACACCCCCACACACAGAGAAGGCATTGTTTTTTTGAAGTTTGTGTTGTCACTTGAAATAATTATAAGAAATAAAACTGTCTTTTGCGCCATATTGTGTATAATATAGAGTAAGTCATAATTAAAACTCCAGAAATTCATTTTTGAGATGACTGTGTTAAATCACTTCAGATATACAAAATATCAAATATAGTACAAGTAGGTATGAAATATGATGCCAAATCTATGAGATGTGTTAAATAATAGGGTCATGTTTCTGAGTCTGAAGTAAAAATAAATGTCAAAAACGAAACACTCCAGAAATACTCACACAAGCACACACAGGCGAGCTTTTGGTGAGGTTTGTATTGAGCTACTGAAGTAACTCTTGAGAAAAATGCTGCCCTCCCACAGTGGAGATCCTCCCTGACCCCTGTGTGTTCCTCAGAGCTCCTCAGGATGGAGGGCTGACGTCACCACAGAGGAGGCCGGTCACCTGACTCTGACTCAGTCCAGTCACGTGACTGCTCTTTGTTTATGTAGTAACCTGACCAGACTATCCTCGTGACCAGGACGAAACCTTAACAAGAGTCTCGAAACGTCTGGAAAAATGACTCCATAAAGCCTCTTACTGCAATGTCATTGTGTTTTTCCTATATTTTAATGAATAACTGTATTACTTTTTTTTTTTATCATGACGATCATTATTATTTTTATTATATTTATTATTGATGTCATCAGTAACTATAATCACAATTATATCCACACTACTATTTATTACATATAATTATTCAAGTAAATGTATTGAGATGTACCATCGCCACAAGACTGTAATACTTCCAATAAATCGAAAAAGTATTTTTTTTTTAGAAAAATCTGCAAATAATTATTAGAAGTATAAATATCTGAATTGAGTAATAGAAATCGAGAATAGAGTGTATTGTAAGAGGCAAGTTGCTAGTTGCTGTTGACACAAAAAGTTATTTACACTATATGAACAAATGTATTGGGATGCCTGACAATTACACCATTTCATCGCAAAGGAGGTGGATGGGTTTGAGATCTGGGCTCCCTGTGGGCCAGTCAAGTTCCTCCACACACAACTCATTCAACCATGTCTATAGGGACTTGAGGTACAGTCATGCTATAATAGAAATGGTTCTTCCCCAAACTGTGTCTGCAAAGTTAGAAGCATGATGTATCCAGAATGTGTTGGTCTGCTGAAGCATTAAGATTGTCCTTTACTGGAAGTAAGGTGTTCAGCCCAAATTCTGAAAAACAGGTGTGTCCCAATACTTTGGTCGATGTAGAATCAGAATCTCTTTATTGTCATTATAGCATCTGTACAACGAATTTCAAAGGTGCAATTGGCGTAGCACAAAAATGTTTAAGTAAATTAGTACAGATGTGCGAATATGAAAGACTTATAATATTTCTAGAACGCAGAATATTTCTAGGATATGTTCAAGTAAAAAAAAGGGGCATGTAAACAAACATTTACACATTCTGAAGTGAGCAAGTGTGGTAGAATAAAGTATGTACTGTAAAGTGGATTGTGCCCTTGCTGTTGATACAGACATATACACAATATGAACAAAAGTATTGGGACGCCTTACCCTTACACCAACAGTGACTTTAATGACGCTGCATTCAAATATATAGACTTTAAAATTGAGTTGGTTCTCCCTTTGAAACCACTTTTTTGGAAGGCTTTCCACAAGACTCCTTCACACCAAAATCATCCAACCAAGTCTAATTGGACCTTATGCTGGAATATGAAAGATTCTTCCCCAAACTGTGTCCATGATGTTGGAAGCATGGGGTTGTCCAAAATGTCTTCACTGGAAGTAAGGGTCCTAGCACTGACCCTGAGTTAAGAGGTGTGTCCAAGTGCTTTTGTCCATTCAGTGTATTTGGAAAATGTATTCAGATGAACATTCAAGTGTAAACAAATATTTACATGTAAAGATATGATAGGATGTGGGCAAATGTGTGCAGAAAATTGGTGTGTGCAAATTGCTGGTAATGCATAAATAACATATGACATGTTATGTTAAAGGGAACATATTATGCAAAACACTGGTTTATATATAATAGGTCTATGGGCTATACAAAACATGAAGTTATTTGTACACAATCACTCTCACATAGAGATCTCACCAGCTCTATTCTTGACAGATTCAGTCCCTTA
This sequence comes from Rhabdalestes septentrionalis, assembly GCA_037832545.1. Classification (NCBI taxonomy): domain Eukaryota; kingdom Metazoa; phylum Chordata; class Actinopteri; order Characiformes; family Alestidae; genus Rhabdalestes; species Rhabdalestes septentrionalis. The sequence goes on from JBBMFX010031021.1 coordinate 9,568, forward strand.
CAAAATGAGCTGTTTAAGGGCTCTGTGATTTTATGCAAATAAGCTGTTGCTGGCCATGCTCCACCCATCTCATACTAACTCTGTGCGTTTAAAAACATTTTAAAACTAGCATTACTTTCAGAAATTATCAAGTTATAAAATGACTCGACTGGCTGTGCAGTGCATTTACAATTTGGAATGGAGAAAAAAACTCCAAACAAGTTCGGGGCTAGCAGTGACATTAACACGCCAAAGTAGTGATAGAACTAAAAGGCTAGTAGAAGCTTATGATTCCTGACACCAAAATATTTCAATTGATTTTCAAATAACGGATGGGAAATACAAAATAATGCAAAACGTGAGTTTTGCATAACATGTCCCCTTAAAGCTTTAAAGGTTAACAGGACATTGAAAATGCTTTTAGTGTGAAAATGAATCTGGCCCAAACTCTTCTGAAGTCACATGAAGACTGGGCCAGCCATAAGAAATGGTCGTCTATTACAATCAGATCCTCTAACATGGCTGTGAGGGTTTGATTATTGCTTAGTGAGGTCATGGATTGATCAGATAAGATATGATAAAACAAGTGGGAAATTCACATTTCAGAGACTAGTAAAGGTTTATCTTCATTTATCATATCTTATCTTATCAACCCATGTCCTCAATAATCAATAGTCAAACCCTTTCAGCCATGTTCGAAGATCTGAGTGTAGTATCTTCTAATCCTCTAACATGGCTGTGAGGATTTGACCATTGATTGATGTCAGAGAGAGCATTCCGTAATTGAGTTCAGGTAATGTAGTGAACTAACCTTGAGTCTAATCTATGTTACTGCTTGTTGGTACTTTCTGATGGATTATGTAATTTAGATTTTGCTGCTGTTTATCCCGGATTGGAAACCCTTTCCACAAAGAAAGATCAGTGAAAAAATAATCATTAATCCCAAATTTCACAACTGTATTGCAACAATATTTCTGTTCTAGTACCTGACCTTTGAACATAGTGTATACCTGATTTACTGAGAAATGTCCCATGGCGACCCCATTTCTACCCCGGAGTACATTTTGTGTCTGTCTTATAGCACGTAAACGCTAGGTGGCGCCATTCCTCAAGAAATACTGCATAGACACATTAGGCCCATGTTGATTATGACTGCTATCATTAATCGGCCTGCTTTTCTTCACCAAGTGATAAAGAGGAACTGTTGCACGCATACAACAACCCAGATTATAAACATTAAATAAGAGATAAAACTGCTTCAAGTGAAACCTAGAAAACACTACAGACAACACACACATACAAATATTGATCCACATTACAGTTTATCTGCAGCCTTTAAGAAAAAATGTGGAAAAACTGAATACATAGATATTAAAGCAAATGTTTGATTGCTCTAAAATCTGCAGACAAGACTGCCACATACCCTATCTGGACCAAAGTATTGGGACACCTGAGCTTTACACTAACACTGCATTGAAATATATACATTTTAATATGAAGTTGCTCCCTCCTTTGCAGCTATAACAGTGTCTACTCAGCTTGAAAGGCTTTGCACAAGATTTCATTGTTTCTGTGGGAGTTTGTACCCATTTATTCTGTAGAACGTTTCTGGAGTCAGGCACTGATGTTGGTTGAAGGCCTGGCTCACAATCCCCATCCAGTTCATCCCAAAGGTGTTGGATGGGGTTGAGCTCAGGACTCTGTGTGGCCATACGAGGTCTTCCACACCAAACATCCAGCTATGTCTTTATGGACCTTGCTTTGTGCATTGGGGCACAGTCATGCTGAAATAGAAAAGGTTTTTCCCCAAACTGTATCCACAAATTTGTAAGCATTGCATTGTCCAAAATGTCTTGGTATACTGAAGCACTGAAGATTGTGCTTCACTGGAATTAAGGGGTCTAACCCACACCATGAAAAACAGGTGTGTCCCACTGCTTTTGTCCATAGAGTGTATTTAGGTTTTTGTTAAATTATTTCAACAAAACATGCTATTTGCACCTTTCCACAATCATTATTTGTAAGATGTTTTATAAATTCAAGACAAACTGCTTCAGTGCAGTATGAACTCCTACCAGTGTTATTGGATTATAGCCTGGTATAATTCTCTCAGCTTCTTTCTTTGGGAGCCTGATTTGTGTGTTTAGGGTCACTACCTTGACCCGTCTTCTGCACTGCTTCTGTTCACAGATGCCCTGATGTTCTTCTGTAGAATTTTCTGATTCAGTTGAGTGCACAGCTCTGTCATATGATGGCAAGCTGTCTGAGTCCAACGGCTGCAAAGAGCCACAAACGTTCACTCCTCACAACTGCTATGAGGTTCTTCTCATGTAATACAGTGTTCATGATTCTCATTTTTGGTCTCATTGTTCCACACAACACTCAATGGTCTTTTGAATTGTCTCCTATTGTTCCATATAGATTATCTCCTGTTGTTCCATATACAGTAAACCC
>JBBMFX010031056.1:0-11998 GCA_037832545.1 Rhabdalestes septentrionalis
TTGAGATGAACTTTTGTTATTGACCAAATACTTATTTTCCACCATAATTTGCTAATAAATTCTATAAAAATCAGACATTATGATTTTCTGGATTTTTTTTTCTCATTTTGTCTCATAGTTGAAGTATATCTATGATGAAAATTACAGGCCTCATCTTTTTTTAAGTGGGAGAACTTGCACAATTGGTGACTGACTAAATACTTTTTTGCCCCACTGTATATAAATACTACATTATTTCAACTTAATCAAGAAAAAAATAAATCATTATTAATAACCATTCGTCATAATCATACATAAAAATACATCATATCAACCAGCGGCTTGCACTATGGATTGCACTATTGTGTCAAACCTCCAGGGTTGGGGGTTTGTATCTGGGTCCTGGTCTTGTGTGTGTGGAGTTTGCATGTTCTCCCCATGGTGGTGTGGGTTTTCTTCAGGGTCTCTGGTTTTTTCCACGGTCCAAAGAAAAGTGTGTCAGTTGAATTGGCGATTTGAAATTGACCGTAAGTGTATGAGTGAATGACATTTGTATGTGAGCAAAGTAGTGGGCTTTTGTCCCGCCTAGGGTGGGTCCCAGCCCCTCCAGAGACAAGATGTGCCCACCTTGCGAAATGCTCTGTCTGTCCAATGGAAAAAAACACTTGGATTTCAAAACTGCTGTACACCAATTTGTCCGTTTGAGTAGGGGGCGTGTCCCTCAGTGCCTCCTTCACTGGACAGGCACCCTGCTGCTGCTCACCCAGTTCACTTCGTGATTCATTTGGACCTGTTGACTGCATTATAATAAACAGTGCATAAGTTCTATTCTTCTTTTACTTTCTGGATCGTAACACTAAAAACTTCATAGTTGGCTTATTAAAGAGCAGACGTCTTCAGCATGTAGCTTGGCTGCTGGCTCCAAGGTTGAGCCCACCACTGCTGCAACAAACGTGCAACACGGTGCACCGCATTCTGACTCCATTCTAACCCCTCGGAACCATACTGTACAATACTGTCAACACCCAAAATTCGTGAGGTTACATTCCAAGGGAGAATTTGCTAAATGTCGATTTTTATAGACTCAACCCTAAATATGCTGCCAATGCTGCCAAAACCCTTTAATTTAATTCTTAACTCAGCTGAATACATTACTCTTAAAGAGAAGGTAAAGTAATTTCCACACCGATAATGTAAAATTAACACTGAACAGCTGTGTCCTGCAGTGCTAGAATGTAAATAAAGATGTTACCACTGTATAGACAATAATTCATGCAAGCATGTTTTCTTTGGTATGTGTTGTCATTTTCTTTTGTATAAGCAGGTAAATTCAGTAATAAATTTAATTTAATGCAATAAAATACTGAGGGGGGTGGGGGGGGGCACCAGCCATGAAAAGCCCCCTGCTTATCTCCCACAGTAAAAGAGTCCCATCCATGAAATTCACTCCACTAAATGTATGGTTAAAATTATTTGATGAATTCGGCACAACAGCAGCATCCGGCTGAAATTTTAGAATAGTCAGAGATTTTGAGCTGCCTAAACATTCATCACGTCATGGACATCTCTCAAAAACTAAAAGTCCAGAACAGCCATCAAATGCGTCTCTCATAGACTAAAAGTCCAGCCCGATGTGGCCGAGATGCGCATAATAATAAATATCAACCCCGTCCCCCGGACCATGGCCGAGCTGGTAAAGAAAGTCGGCCCTTAAGTGTCCTCTTTTTCACAATCCCAAATCTGATCACCCTAGAGGAACCTGCAACTGACCTTACGTTGGATAGTACTGCTGCTCAGTCACATATTCCCAGATTTGTATTCCCAAATACAAGTATTTGTCCGAATTCTGTATTCGTAAAAAAACGTATTTGGGTTCGGCTCTACCCCTACTATCTATCTATGTATCTATCTATGTATCTATGCATTATCTATCTATGTATCTATCTATCTATGTATCTATCTATGTATCTATGCATTATCTATCTATGTATCTATCTATCTACGTATGTATCTATCTGTATATACATCTATCCATTCATCCACAACACATCCTTCAGTACTTTCTATCAACAACACTGGTCATAAATTATTCGCAAAAAATCTTCTCTGAAGACTGCAAAAATGTTGCTGATATTAAAATAATGTTCTGATTCAAATTAAGCATCCAGTTAGTGACAAGTTAGCTGTCTAATATTAAAGCTATTTACCTTCTCAGAACACATTTGTCATACACTGTCTGTATGATAACTGTTCTAAAGCAAATACCACACATTATTTAGTGTGTGGACAGTGTGAGCATGAACTCCTTAAGGGCCTCTTACTCAAAACATTTGAAATAAAAGTTTGTAGTTTATTTTAAAGTAATGTAATAAAATCATCTGGATTATTGTATTCCAACCCTTCGAAATATTGTATGAAGTAACCGTCCTATTCCCATTGTTAAGTTTTGGTTGAAAGGAAAAGATTTAAATTCTAGCAAAAAAAAAACAATGGAAAGGTATCCAAGGGAGGTCTCTCATTGTTTAGGCTTTCAGGAGCTGGATTAAATGGGGATTAGCCACCAACATGCTTGGGAGGTGAGAATGGAATAATGCCTTTATTTGCAATAGGTGGAACCAATTTAATGAGGAAATGCCTCATTGTGGGCCTACGGGAAGACCCAGATATGTCACTGACTACGGATTTGATCAAGTCGAACTTTGCCAGAGCACTTTAAAGAAGGAGTCACTGTAAAACTTTAACCTACTAGCTTGAATACAAGCTTCAAATGATCCTGAATGGGCAAAAATGTACAGGGCCCCATTGTTTACTAAGTACTAACACACTACTATAGGGGTTTTAGAAATGCCAGAATTTTTTTTTTTCAATTTTGGGGTGATAATCTCCACCCACAAGTGGGTGTGGATAACCCTCAATGGGAGGGGCTCCGGAAACGTGGCCGAGAGATAGAGCAGCAAATGACAGGAGTGTAGGAGAACAAACACCAGTTTTAGACTGTTTTACAGCATTGTAATTTTACTTATACACTCTGAAAGTCTAAGGGTTTATTGAGCTGGATCTATCTAAAACCTAGCACCATGTTTGGCGTGAATTATCCTTCGGAGTGGGATAAAGAAGAGTTATAGAAAAAAGGTGCACTCTGAGATGCCCAGTGTACCAGAGGTCGCCCTCCACACACAAACGCAGTTTTTTTCATTCTCATGCCAGAGTCTCAATAAAATCCCATTTACTGCCATTGCAGAGCGAAGCGTCAGTGTGCCATTATGTGGCGAGATGAGCTTTTACCACCATGCTGTAAATCATCCCTCCTCCTCTCCTCCCTCAATCCTCTTCTCCTCCTCTTTCACTGCAACCAATAATCCCTCTCTCCCTGCGGCCCGAGGAGCCCCGGCTGGACAGACGGACGGATGGACGGACGGACGGACGCTGAAAGAGTGCAGTAATAAAGCGGCAGAAAAGCCAGAGCGGCAGGATGACAGATCGATGAGCGGCGACAGGGGGATAAATGAGCAGTGATGGATGGCTGGATGAACTGATGAAAGTGCTAAAGAGGGGGAGGGAATCTGTAGCTTTACAGAAAGAAATCATTATTAATGAACGTCAAAGAGTGACGGCTAAGCAAAATATGTCAGTGCCTCTATTATTAAGGCTGCCGGTTTACTGCGCATCAGAGCACGGCCCGTAATTGAAACTGGGACTTATTCCAGTAATAGCATTACTGCTAAATATGCTAAGGATGGATGGAATAAATACCATCACCAGCTATGAGACATTTTTCAGTAGAGAATGTGTATTTTGTGGAGCAAGAATGTAGAACGAAACATAATATTTGCTGTTGCAGTATCAGGTTCCCAGCTCATTATAACAGTCTCTATTTTTTGTAGAACTAATATAAAGACGTTTTAAAGAGCTGAGAGCCTAATATTTTTTGTTGTACTTTATTTGGTTCCAGGCTGTAACAATCCAAGATTGAGGAGAACCTAAATAGCCTAATCCACTACCTTATTATTATCATTCACTAGATAACATTCATTTCATTTATTCCACTAATGAGTAAATGACTGTAATATTATTTAATTTTTTAAAAACCCATTACATTTTGATGCCTTTTAAACATGATTTTGTGTTGTTGTTCTATCTCCATATTCAAGAAGCTGTATTGTGATGAACTGAGCATGATAGCAATAGCATGTTTTCTATTCTAAGATAAATGTTTTCTTAGATATTCTAAGATAAGAGCCCATATCAGAGAAACTGATGATTTTTTCCCTTTTTAAAACAAGGATTTACGCTTGATGAAATGAAAAAATATAAAAGCGCCTTTAACCTTTCAGTGGGGCATTTTTTGTTAACAGTTCTATTACTGTGTGCAGTGCATTTTTTTAGGCGTACAACAATTTTTCCACTAAAATTCGACAATCTGTTACTTTGTGTTGTGAACTGTTCTTGTATTCACTCTGATTGTGCCACCTGACTGCAGAGCAACTAATTATCTCCTCATCCGAGAGACGAAATTTACCTCAAGGCTATTGTTACTCCTTTGATGCTGACTTGTTCGACAGGAAGATTGTGTTTGTTGTACAACAGCACAAGCTGTGCTATGATTCCAGTGTCATAGAAGTCATGAATGAATATGGGGGCTGTAATAAAAACTCCATGAGGAAAAAAACAATAGTTTGACAGGGCCAGTTATTTTGACTTTGACTTTTAAGGTGGTTGCAATAGTGCAAACTGTAAAGATTTTTTGCAGAATCAAATTGCGAGTGTATTTCTTGGTTGTGTGCTCTTGAGTGTCCTACATGGTGCTCCATTAATGGTTCGCAGCTCAAATGTAAAACAGTATAGATATAACACTCAGCATAACGGCTGAATGTAAAACCAGAATTTAAATATATAAATATAAATGGATACATAAACACACAACAAGACAACACCATTATCTGAGTCAATAAATATTGTCCCATTCTTGCGAATTTGATTATAACACAGGGTGAAGACTGTGCGGGTTTGTTATTATCCACTTCGTTTATAGCTCTTGGATAAAAGCTGTCCTTGAGAATTTGAGTACTCTGTAGTGCCTCTCCGTGGGTAGCAGAGAAAACAGATGATGACAGGGATGGGTTGCATCTTTCAGGATGTTAAATCTTCAATCTCCATTAGCCTACAGTATTGGTCAGTAGTTAGAAGGACAGAACACTTTTATGGAAAGTAGTCAGGCTTCACATCCACATGATGCTCTGTGCCGAAGTGTTAAAACAAAACGTATACTACTTGTAAGTGGATTTTTTTGCATACAGCATTATAGCCACATGCAGTTAAACTGAAGTGTTTTAGTCTGCACTGCTTTTTGAATAGGATTAATAAGACATATATCAGTCTTGAAGTCACAGTAGCAAAAACGTCATGGAATAAATGACTTATATGAATGACTTAAATGAATTATAGGGCACTGAATTCCACAAACATCAGAGATGAAACAGAATATGAAATAGAATTAAATATTAAGATGATTTTACAGAATGTTATAGGGACATTAGGATTCGCAAAGGGACTCTAAGGCTGGCGCCTATTGAGACAGCCTTGAAATCTATACGGTCAGACCCAAGAGTCTTAATATATGGAAGAATGGTTGTGGTTGGATCTTCCCTGAAGCACACTGGTAGAGCCATAATGCTTTTCACTGCTGAGGTCTACATTAAGACAAATGGATCGATTGAAAAAAAGGTGGAGCTGGAGTGAGTTAAATGCAAGTAAAGATCATTAGCATAACAACTGAATGCAGTAAGCGAGTACAAGAAGCTCTGAAACACAGGGACATCCGGCTGTGTCGCCTTTGTTTGGTCCAGCACACAGTAAATCATTGCAGCGGTGCTGGTGCACTGCAGTACATTAACTGTGCACTGAGCGATAGAGGCAACAATGAGGATTAATATGGGTCCTGCCCAATGCAGAGAGAGAGACAGCGAGAGAGAGACAGAGAGAGGGAAAGTAAGAGAGAGAGAGAGACAGTACCAGACAGACAGACAGACAAACCAATACACAGAGAAAAAAATAGATTATGTGGTGCCTGTCTGCATGCCTCTGTAACAAAACGGTGACTTGCATCTTAAAAGTAAAATGTTTACTGCTCTCATTTGGCAGCACAATAGAATCCAGAAATTCATTCCCTCTATAATGTACAACATCTGGCCACTTTATTAGAAACTCCTACCTTCCACTCTCTGTCCACTTTACTAGAAACCATCCATTCGTTGGTCACTTTATGAGCTCCACTTATCCTATTGTAGCCCTATGAAAAATAGTTCATAAGTATTGAGTTCTTACATAGAATACATATTGTTTAAGGTAAAAACATTAAAATTCCTTTGTATTGGTCAGTAAATGCCAAAAGTAAATGTTTGGGATGTTCTGTTGATGTATTTCCAGACAGTGTTATTTGTATTTATTTTATTTTTGTTTAGTAGATGTATACATACCACATTCCCAGTATTTAGAACATATGTAATATTATTTTATTTCTTGTCTGTGGATATAAGTATGTGTATTATGGTGTGTTATTTCTGGACCAATGAAAAACAGTGGGCGGAGCTTAGACGGGAGCTGGGGAGAGAAGCATGGAGCTGAGGAGGAGAGGAGAGAGCGAACACACAGCTATTGTATTCAAAACAAACAGTATTGTAGTGACTGTAAGTGATCGGCTAGATCCTTAAAAGTGACTTTCACTGTGAAACTGAATCTAAGTTCTTTAGTGAACCAGCTTTTAAAGCCTATTGGAGTTTACATGCGTTAACAGCAAGGTGGCTAGCATGCCCGTGCTGGGACTGAGCTAAGAGGTTAGCGGACTGCTAACGACATAGCCCAGCTTTCCAACACACCAAGGACATGGACTTTGCTGTCTGAGTGCACACGAGACTCGGATGACTGTGAGGAGAACCGCTCTGTTGCCATCTTCCCTGCTTCTTCATTCCAAAGCCCGCGTGTGTGATTTCATTCCTCATTTCATTCCTCGTGATTAAGGTACCATTTTGTTTTGGCCCATTGAGTTGAAGCAGCCATTTCGTTTTAGGCTACCACGCTCACAAGCACATACAGGCCTGCAACGGTGAATGATTTGGGGGTTCATTGTCAGTATGAGGTTGTGTGTTAAATGTATATGTTTTAAAACTGAAAGAAAGTGATTCTATGTGTAATGGTATATTTTGATTAGATTTTAAAAAGGTATAATTGAATTTGAAACAAATTGAAAGTGTTTTAAGAGCTGTGCTATTATCTACTTGAGTATTAATCAAAGTAAACAGATCATTGTTTTGTATTTAGGTGTGTGACTGATTATATTTGCATGTGAAGGTAAGTTAAAAGTTAAACTTAGGTTTTAAATACTTTTACAGAATCGACTTTAGAGTTGAGAGTAGTTAACAAATAGGTCCTGGAATACAAAATAGACAATAGGTTTAGAGTTTAAGATTTATTACTTTTTAAGAGATTACACCCTGTACAAAGAACCCAGAGTAGCTACCCCTATTTAATACCAGAGGGCAAAGGGGCGCTACACTATAACTGTACGTCTACAAACTCTAGACCATCTGTTACTGCATAAATTACCAACCCTCCCTCCTCAGTGGCCACTTTCTGACTTCAGAACTACAGCTGATGTGACCTCATTTGGACCATTAGTAATATGCCTAGTATCAAAGAATGATCAATTTTTGCGGTCAATATGCTTAATTGTTATTTTAACACTTGCTGTAAGTGCAATGTCTATAAGAATGCATTCAGGTCACATTCTAACTTTACAAGGCATTCAAAGTATTTAAAATGTGTTTTTTTCAGGTACGTCCATGCTGCATCGAGTTGAAAACACCTCAACTTTTCAGAAGCGCACCGTGGGTCATGTAACAAGATTCAACCAATTAACTTCCTTGCCTTTTCCGTTGCACTGACCAGAGATGGTTTCACGGGAGAAGCTCTGTTTATTGATTCTTGGGCCAAATTTTCCTAAAATATAGTCCTGCTGGTCCTTGTTACGTCTGAAATAGGCTTTGAACCTCTCGTTGTCCAGGCGGAGCTCCTGGAGCAGCTGGTGAAATTCCCCGTGTTTTTTTCCATTTGTGAAGAATGGGGTGCAACCAAACACTACGGCATTTTTTTCCTTTTCTGCGTAAATAAATAATGTAGCAGAGTCACAGCGAGTGTTTTTTGTTGGTGGAAACCCATTGCTGAAATTAAAGGAGAGCATGGCTGATGGTTGCTTAGCAATGACAGACACTTCCGGAGCTGAGCGCCCGAGTGCTTTTAGAAAGAAGGAGAAAGCAACGCGCCTTGCGTTTCCCACGTGTATTTAGGTGCGAAATGTGAACACCACCTTAGTGTATAGTGCATATTTGTGAACTCAACTTTGACTCTCTTCAACAGAACCTTTCTATTATGTCTAGCATGTCATCATGATGTCTATTATGACATCATTCCCAGATTCTGCAGGTTAAACCAGAACTGAAATCCAACAACACACACTTAACTGTGAAAGTGGACATGACACGTCAGAGCGTTTTCTGCACTAAAAGAATAGAGAGAGTGAGATTTCCTAAGTTGTTAATCATAATGCTTTTGTAATCAAGTGAGGAAATCTGAATGTTTAATTACATCAGGAAGATAATTTTAGCTAACGCCTCATGTGTAGAATGAATAAGTATCACTAATAGTAATACTAGTATTAATAATAATTTTAATAAGATTAGTAATTGTCACGGGGAAGACGTAAGCTCCCACCCGTGAACTACCACGAATGAGGGATCCAGAATACCAGGGCTCCATTTGGAGTACTTTATTAAACCAAAACCAAACCGAACATAAACCTGGCTCAAGGGCTGTCAGAAGAATACAGAAACACTAAACACAGGCACAGGACACACAAGGGAGTGAGGCGATGGCCACATAAGGGTTCACAAACAAAACCAGACTTGTATACACAACCTAAAGGGACCTCAACAAGGAACAGGTGAACCTAATAATACAAGACACACACCTACATCCAGACACGGGATCTCAAACCCATGTGACACAGAACAAAGCCAAACCACAACAGAACAGAGTGTCAACATAAGAGTCCCTTCTTAAACCAAACCAGAAAAACAAGAACAATGAAAAACCAAAAACGGTGGCCAAAAACAGCCACCGACACAGTACCCCCCCCCCCTCTAGAACGCCATTCTGGGGCGGCACAAACTCAACCAAAAAAATCCTTTCCCCCCTTAAACCAAAAAGCCCACCATGGGCGGGCGGAGGGGGGACGGCAGGGGCAAGGACAACGCCCCCGCGCTACTCTGCTTCCCCTCCTCAATGTCTGTGAGGCCGGGCTGTCTCTCTCCCAGCCCGGGTGACGCAGAAATGGACCGCAGGGTGTTCCGCCCATAGTCCGGGTCCCTCCTTCAAGGACCCCAATGAGTCCGTGGTGGTGCCTTCGGCCGGCAGGGTGCTCACTGTCCACGAGTCCAGGCGTTGTGGCTCCTACCCTGTAGAGCACCCTGCGCGGGCAGGTAGGCAGTCCCCCACTGGAGACTGGAGGGGTCGCTCCTCCTTCCCCTCAGGCTGCTCCTCGCCTTACCCCTGGTCTGGAAGCCTGCTTCCTCTGGAGGGCTGTACGGGACGCCCCTCATGTCCCTCCCTGTCCGGGCTGCCGACACCTCCGGTGGGCAGGACAGGTGGACCTAGCTATCCAGGGGGCCCCTTTAACCCCGTGACCACCCTCGCCAGCCCCCAGCCCCCGCCAGAAACCCTATGCCCATTACTCCCCCCAAAAAAATACCACGCTATTTTTTCCCTCAGGAGGGACCGAACTGGGCCAGAATTGGCAGGTGTGGGGCTGGCAGGAGTGGGGCTGGATAGAGCAGGACCAGCTGGAACCGGGCCGGCTGGCGCTGGACTAGATGGAGCAGGGCCGGCTGGAGCTGGGCCGGCTGGAGCTGGGCCGGCTGGAGCTGGGCTGGCTGGAGCTGGGCCGGCTGGAACCCCTGGTATTCCCCCTAGAAACCCCAGGATCCAGGCCACAGCCAGAAAAATACACAACCCAGGAACCTCAGGGCTGCGCTGTCCTGAAATTACTGAGGTGGAGCTAATAGGAACATTGTCCACAGGAAGACCCCCGTCCTGGGCTCTACCCTCCCGAGCTCCACCGTTCTGCGCTCCACCGTCCCGAAGCTCCACAGTCCCGGTTCCCCCGTCCGGAACCTCACGGACCGGAACCTCCAGGACGGGAACTTCGCGGACGGGAACCACAGGGACGGGAACCACAGGGAAAGGGGACACAGGGATGGGGGACACAGGAACAGGAGCCACCCCAACAGGGACAGGGTCTAAGGGGACAGGGCTTACAGGGACATGGACTGGACTAACAGGGACTGAACCACCGGGAACAGGGCTCATGGGGACAGGGCCCTCGGGAACAGGGCTCACGGAAACAGGGCTCATGGGAACAGGGCTCATGGGGCTAGCCAGACCTGGACCTGCTCTAACTGCGCCTCCACTGACTCCTCACCAACTGAACCCTCGCTAACTGAGCCCTCATTAACTGCGCCCTCACTAACTGAGCCCTCACTGACTGAGCCCTCTCTGACTGAATCTAGAAGGACTGGACGCTTACCTTTGGTCGCAGGGGCCCATTGTGGCAGGAGACGTCCCAGGATCTCCTGTACCACTCTGATGCAGAGCTCCAACTCCGTCACGAGGTCGAAGTCTGACCTGGAGAATGCCTCCAGTAGCTCCGTTGTTGTTGCGGGCTCAGCTGACCGCAGCTCATCGACCACGCCATGATGGGCCTTGGCGGTGGTCGGGGCGGAGACCACTTTCGCTCGGCGTCTCCTCCTCCACTTGACACTGGCGGGTGGAGAGAGGTGCAAACCCCCCGGGAGGCTCTCGTCCTCAGATCCCCTCGGAAGACTCTCCCAGGGCAGCTCCCAGGGTTTGCAGGTGGTGTTGAGAACTCTTCCTCAAAGTGTCCTCGTCCAGGCGGAGGAAGTCTCGCACCGAGCGTGGCCTCCGTCTTCGTGGTCTTTAGCGGAATCCGTGAGTGAAAATGCCCCGCCCAGGCGTTGAGGGCGACGTTCCACTCACGGACCTCCGTTTCCTCTTTTGAGGCGAGTGTGGGGGGATGTAACCAACTGTCACGGGGGAAGCCGTAAGCTCCCACCAGCGAACTACCTCGAATGAGGGATCCAGAATACCAGGGCTCCATTTGGGGTACTTTATTAAACCAATACCAAACCAAACACAAACCTGGCTTGAGGGCCATCAGAAGAGTACAGAAACAATAAACACAGCCACAGGACACACAAGGGAGTGAGGCGATTGTCATATAAGGGTTCACACACAAAACCAGACTTATATACACAACCGAAATGGACATGAATAAGGAACAGGTGAACCTAATAATACAAGACACACACCTACATCCAGACACGTGATCCCAAACCCATGTGACACAGAACAAAGCCAAACCACAACAGAACAGAGTGTCAACATAAGAGTCCTTTCTTAAACCAAACCAGAAAAACAAGAACAATGAAAAACCAAAAGTGGTGGCCAAAAACAGCCACTGACACAGTAATATAAAAAAATACATTATAAAATGTATTTAAACTGCTGCTCACATCCTGGTTCAAACAATAAATGAAATTGATGTAATTCTAGCTGCAAAATCTTAGCGTTAAAAAAAAAATCTATACATCTAGCCTACAGCAGTTTACACTGAAGTTATAAACATCGTTTCGGGTTTTTCTAAAATGTTCATAAAATATGGCAACCCTAGTGGCCTACATGTCCAGGAACGGCCTGAACAACATCTTCATCATCATCAACAACAACAATAACAATAGTACTAACAATACTATTAGAACTAATGATGATGATGATGGTAATGCTAATAAAATAACAAAAGCAGCAACAATGCACACACACACACACGTATATATATATATATATATATATATATATATGTAAGTATAACATACATTAGTGCTGTCAAGCG
>JBBMFX010031086.1:0-11997 GCA_037832545.1 Rhabdalestes septentrionalis
ATATGTCTGTGTGTGTGTATGTATATATACTAAATCAATATTATTTAGTATATAATAATTATGTATAATTTTTTATTTTATTTTTATCTTTTTTTTGACAAAATCTTATATTTTGACGAAATGTATATATGCTCAATATGCTTAGATTAGACAGTTTGAAAAGGGATTGTAAGCAAGACTTTGGTTGAAGCCTTTTGCACAGTACTTGAGTGTGATACTTATCTGTGTGTATGTGTGTGTATGTGTGTGTGTGTGTGTGTGTGTGTGTGTACCCGCTTGGTGAGCTGCGTATCCATCATAAAGTTGTGCACATGCTTTTCGGCCTTGGTCAGCTCCAGCTTCCTCGCTACCACGGCAACAACCAGCGCCGTACAGCCCGCACCCTGATAGAGCGAGGGAGAAAGACAGAGAGAGGCAGTGAGGGATGAGAAGTGATAGAAGAGGAGACAACAAGCAAGAGAATACGTCAGTAGGAGGAAAAGCAGAAAGAACGTTTGATTTTCATTGACAGAGGTCATACTCGGAGGACAAGAGGAAAAAAGAAACACAACAGAGATGGGGAAAGACGGAGAGAGAGAGAAGGGAGGGAGAGTTGACAGAAAGAATCAGGGTGGGAGTGCAGTAACACAGTGACCAGCGTCTGTGAAAAAAATGGTTAAAGACAACTGAAAGACAAGTGCCATTTAATGTATATAGTTTGACCGTAAGCTAAGCACACACATTCACCAGAACAGACCACCTTTGCTCCTTGGCCCAGTATGGGTACTCTGACTGGTCCGCAGACTGTGTTCACCTTTCTATATCATTAACTTTTTAGCAGTTTGTGCTACAGCAGGTATTCTCACTAGAGGGTCTAGTCTATCCTCCCCATATGCATCATTGAAGCTTGAGCACCATGTCATTCACCGGTTGACCTTTCTTGGACTACTTTTGTAAAGTACTGACTACTGCATACTGGGAACACCCCACAAGACCTGCTGTTATAGAGATACTCTGAGCCATTCAACTAATCATCACAATTCGGCCCTTGTCAAAGTCACTGAGATTTGTATACTTCCAACACATCAACCTCATAAACTAAACTTTTCTCTGTCTAATGTGTATGACAACCATTCCATGCCAGTGTCTGTTATATTCCTACACAAGCACATCATCCTGCTTTAAGATGTACAGATTTGTGACCACCTGAATCACTTATTTAATGAGGAAAAGTATAACAACCCTGCTATAATCAACACTCTTCTCTCACAGTGAGACCAGTTGGTGAACAATAGATTTGTTTTCTCTGAAATTTTCTCTGCATTCTTTTTCTGTAAACAATGCATCTTATTTGGATGTTTTGTCATTTCCTTAAAATGACAGAACAATATTTATTTGAGCCAAAGCTATATTTGTTATTAAGACAAAGCTATAAAAGATAAGATCTGTTAAACTCTTATTTGAGTCTCTTACTTTTTCCCAGAGCTGTATGCCACCCCTTGACATGTGCCACTGTTTCAATACAAACAATGTTATTCAGTTCAACTGGTCATGGTTTTAATGTTGTGGCTGACTCATATCCACACTAATCCACACTACTTCTGTGTAACTTTATGTGCCTGAAGCCTTTTTTGCAGCACGACTGAGAAATGCTTTAAAAAGCAAACAGCCGGTATTCGACTACTTTGCATTGGCGGCACACAAGCCTGATTTTAAAATGCAAATAGGCCTGTATAATACTGCTCAGGGAAATGCGATCTGGACAATATCCGGATGCAGCAGCAACATGATCAAATCAAGATGATCAGATGTTATGCCAGGGGTTGGACACATCTACACGCTGAACACTCTGATCTTTCTCTTTATAGATTCAAAAACAACAACTACAACACCATGGGTTATATTGTGGTTACCCTTGTACTATAGTGGTCAGAATAACACTGTAGACAGACAGTGACCAGACAGTCCTCATAATAACTAAATTCAGCTCCATCTTCTTCTGTGGGGATAAGCTGGAGTAGTGTTTAAAATCCAGAACTGATCAACCAACATCAGTACCTGACCTACGGCTGCTGTACTCCAGGGTGTCTACCGATCTTTTTAAGACCTTTTTAAGACCACAACCTAATTAAGACCAAACCTGTCCTGGAAATTCACACGAAAGCTGAAACTCTTTCCAAATAAACTGATGTAATATGTCGACTTCAGCACAAGGGCGGAGCTGTAGGGTGGCCAGTGGTGGCCATGGCCACCCCACTGTGAATCCTGGCCATCCTATTGGCCACCTCAAGCACCAAATCAGAGTTGTCGTGATTTTTTTCTCCCTGCGCTGCAATGTTTCTGCTGTGCGCACACTTTTGCTGCCCACACTCATTCCAAATATTGTTGCGGTGTGTGGTGTAGGTGCCTTAAATAAACCGGCCAGCCAGGTCATTTTTGGATCAGTGCAGAGTCCAGCGAGAAACGGTCTCGGCTCAAAATGCCCGGGCCGATTTCTTATCCCAGTCTAGTCCTGGTACCACCAAAACATGATCACAGATCTATTCGGGCCGCAGCATTGAAAATTTCCTGCTTCATCAATAAGCCATTTTTTTATACAAAGGGCCAAGTCACATTTCTGGTCTTGTTTTTTCTACATGTAAATATTTGTACAAGTTCCAAGTCCGGAAACATGGCTTTGAACATCTCTTCATTATCGACGTTTGACTTGTGTGAGTGTTGGCTTGCCACAGTGCTCAGCACCCAAATCACCTCTTGTTTGAGTGCTGGAGTTGAACCACAAATTGTTCGGAGGTCGGATGATGGCCTTGTTTACTGTGCATTTCCCCTGATTACATCCGTGCTAACAGCCTCCCTCGAGGAACACTGGGTGGAGCCGAAATTTGCAACTGGAGTCTGCTGGCGTGCATTTGCATGTTCTCAGTGTTCCTGATCACCATGTGTGATTCCCCCGCCCTGACTCCTATTGTCCCGGATTTAAAACTCCTCCCGCAAACACTAGCATTTGTTTCACAAGCACATCCAGGCTCAGGCTTTAACCAGGTGGAATTAATACTTTCATTTGTCATTAAAACCACATTTTCCCATTTTACTACAATTACTAGCAACGATCTTAAGAATACTGTAAGTAATTGGCCTTCTTTTTATAGTCGTCATACTTATTTCGTCTGAGACATTCTCACAGTGACCTGACAAAAAATATTTAAGACCAGTCCAATCTAAATTTAAGACCTTTTAATGCTTTTTAAAAGACTTGCAGCCACTCTGCACTCGAATACGGCAATATTAGTTCATTACTTATGTGCTTAATGTGCTTTTCTGGACTTTTTTGATGTACTAGTTCTTGTGGACTAATGATATGAAATAACTTTCACAGTGTTATAAATATACTGTACATGCACTCATTTTCTCAGTTTTGAGTTCCTGCTCACAGCAGCGGCAGCACAGCCATTATAACACAATTCTTCAACACAAATGATCGTTTACAGAAATTATTAGTGTCAGGTTTGTGCCAAGCTGGCAGCTTTATACTGCCCTGTTAATACATTTAAAATACATTTTTGTTCAGAATTTTCAGTTTTTTCCCCAATTTAGTCCAACAATCACCCAATCACACCAACACTGAGATGGAGGATAGCATGAAGATCTTCCTCATCTTAGTGAACACTGGACATCTTAGCATTAACAACACTAACTATCAGTTTTTTTTATTATCAGTCAAAAGATGCACGCACTGGCTAACACACAGGCCAGAACAGCATCAAGAACAGCAATGATCTCTTGGTCACCTGCTTATGGATCACTTGAGCAACTTTGCACTTTTAACATTAACATTTCACATTTCAACCTAAGTTTCCTAATCAAAATCCTAAAGCTTTTGATGTGAAAAAATGTGTCCTACAAACCCCCACTCAATTGGTCAGGGGCTTTTCCTCCAGCAACCCCAGCCAGTTTTGACTAAGGGCAGTGCACTGAACCTTGTGGACCTCAGCCAGAGGTTCAAGCTTCTGCAAACGTTATTTACAAACAGGCATCCCATTTTTTTTACCTTCCATACAGTTTTTGGGTCCAACAAAACATTACGTGTTGGAAAGAACTATAGGTACAGTATGGTTATTTCTTATTTTTTCCCTCATAATAAGTGGCACGGTTGAAAGAATCCCCTTCAAATAGAGGGATAAAGACGGAGTCCAAGAGAGAGTTACATGGACAAGACATGGAACAGACAATAAAATCCACTAAGAATATAATAATAAAGGGGGATTTGGGGTGAAAATAGAGAAGGGCGAAGAAGACAAAGTAAAAAATACAAAAGCAAAACAAAAACCCATTTTCCAGCGGCACTTTGTTCATATATAAGACTAAATAAGTCATGACACCCCTCTGCGGAAAACCCCTGCAGGCGCTTTGGGCATATACAAGCCTCCCCTAGAAGGATTTTCAAGACTGATAGAAGCCCATAGCACAGCGGATTTAATGGAACATACTAAAGGACGACATATATAGCCAGTGTTACCATGCCAAAAAAAACTCCTACTGTAGTCCCTCAGCCAAGACATGTTTAGCATCTGAACATCTGAAGGTTTATTCTAGAGTTTTGCTATGGAACTAGCTAACTTTTTGGTATTCTTTAGGTTTGTTGATGTTTTAGAAGGTATTCTGTCTACTTTTTTTTGTTGCAAATTTAGCTAACAGTTTTATGTTATAATGTATAAAATGTGCCTTTTGTACAGACCACATCTGACCCTTTGAAACTAATATCAACAAATAAACAGCAACTGTACATAAAAGGTGTGTTGTCTTTAGAATGTATTTATTTACTTATTAACACTTAGAAAAATGTTGCATGCAACTGTCCTATTTGGGTCATTCTCAGAACTCCAGTAACAGTTGGGGGCTCACTGGCATTAGTGGATCACACACAAACACTGTGTTCACTTCCTGTGCCCTTTACTGGACATCTACTCTGTATTTCCAGCCTGGAGTTTGGAGATGGCATAGTATGTGAAGCTCTGCTGCACTTTCTCTAATATATTTGCTTATATGGCTTCTGATGATGTGTGACACTGTTATCCATAAACACGGACAGCACAAAGGAAATGTTAAAAGTATGAAACACTGCATATAACCAGGGGTTGAAACTCCTGATCCTGAAGATTTACAGTATTCTCGGTACCAGTGAAAATATTACTTAATGCACCAATAGTTACTTCTTCTTGTAGTGGTGACATTTTTAAAATGTACTTATTTCAGAGTAGTTTGATGGGATATGTTCTAGAGAAAGTTCTTAGAAAAGGATGTGGAAAAATAACTCAATGACAGAGAATCCTTTAAAGTGGTGGAGAATTGAACCAGATGTCTGAAGAGGTTAATGCCTCTATAAATAACTTATTATAAGAAGCCTAAACTAAGCAAAACATTTTATTTTTTGTTGTGAGGTACAATAACCCCCAATGAAGAATTGTCAGATAGTCAAACTAACACATAAAATTTAGAAGACAAATGTAGGTTCATAGGTGGGTTTGGATATAAAATGGGTATATTTGGGTTGCAGCCATCTGGTCCCATTCACTTCCATGTTCAACAAATCTAAGTTTATTTACAATTATTTCACATCAAACATCTCACACCCAATTATTTCATTCACATCTCAACCAACGAATGATGCAGAAATTGGCCGATATTACTGGTTCTCATAGCCTCTGTTCTTGTATATACATCTGGCTTATTGAGTTTACATTATGTCCCTCTGATTTCCTTGTGCATTTCTTTTACCTTGCTTGCCGGCATTCTGCCCTGCAGTCATGGTACATTTCCTAACAATGATATATTAATCCTCATAGGTCTCATCAGTTTACTCATTAAAGTGGTCCCAAAGGACAAATATAATCAGTGAAAGGGAACTTGAGAGGTGGAGAAACACTGACACTCTAATTATCCTAGGAAATGAGAATATGTTATTTTGATATAATATTCATTATCTGTGCTTAGAGTGTAGGGTAGTCCTCTGTAGGTCAGAAGGTACAGGAGATTTCAGAACCAGACTCTTCAGGTGTTTCCAATTTACATCCCATTCACATGTTCTGGGATTATTTCTCTCATTCTTTACACTTTGTTCAATGCTGCTAAAATCCACTTCCTGTGCAATATCCTACATATGGGGCAATACCAGTCACTCTGGAAGGTTTAGGTCCCGTTCACACTGTACTCTAACGTTGCCATAATGTCTAATTATTGTACTGTTTCTGCCATGGTCTGCAATATGTTCCCCCAGGTTCCATGCAGAATTCTCATAAAGAAGCCGCATCACAATATGTATGTTTTCACAGCTGCTGATTACAATAAGCTAGCCTTGATCCTTGGACCTAATTAGGTTCATAATACACTTGTACACCATAGTAGACCACCCAACCTAATTATCTAGGTGGTCTAGTGTAGTGCATAACAATAATGTTTCAGAATGTCCCATCTCTGAGTCTCTGATACAGTTGTTTTAAAGAGGACCCCATGTTATTCAATGGAAATTGTGGCTCAATCATAACGACCAGAACTTCCCAAATGATGAGGATCAAGCTACAGAAAAGGAGAAATTGCTTCACTCTACAAACCACATGGGTCCAGTCCACAATATCACCAGGCAATGAAAGGAGCATCATACATTTCACTTATGATCAAATCAAGCCAATTTATAGAGATGGACAAGGAACAAAAACTGGTTAAAGATCACAATCTGAGCCCAAAAACGAGTTTCAAAAAGTTATTTGGCAGCACTAAGCGAGTACAAGTCTGGCTTATATGTCATGATGGCGATAAAGACCATCACAAATGGTTTCTTATCAAAGACCCGAATAGGAAATGGCCTAAGGTGGTCAGACAAAATGACATTAAAGTTTCTGACTTCATACAAACATTAACTTAATTGTACACAAAGCATTACTCATGGACCCAAATCCCAAATGTGACAATTAGATTTATAGTACACGTCAGTCCTGGACTAACCGTGACACACTGTTCTCCAATGTGACGTGTTAATGAAAACAATTCCTTTCATATATCGACTATTCAACTGACGACAACGAATAAACCACTTGGTTTATGAAGGTAAAAGAAAATATTGAACAAATGAAAAATGTTGAAAGTCAATTTCTCCATGAGGTGAAAAGCACCAGGTAAAAAGATCATGAGATGGAAACAAGATGGCTGTTTTAACTAAAATAGTCAAGTGCATGGTTTGGGTCCTTAGCTCACAACTGTGCAAGTAGAACCTACTGTTCTATGACCGTATTGGTACCATTTAACTATTATAATTAACAACATTTCAACTTACTTTATCTGCATTATGGTACATGCTGCCACCAACTGAACAAGAGTGTTACATCATGACTTTACAAACACAACTGGACATTAAACTGTTTAAATAAATCCATCTGAAGGTTTCGTCCCTTGTCCCTTGTCCCTTGTTTCAAATCTGTTTGTTCATCAAACCATCAATAATAATCATATTTACAACATAGTAAGTTCTAAATAAAGGATTAAATTAGAGTTAAGCAGAAATGTACAAAAATTGTTTCAGTCTCTGAACCACATGGGGACACTCTAACATTTCATCTAGCAATGAAAGGCATTGTCCATTCAGGCCGGCTCTCCAATCTCTGCACTTTTATGCAAAATCTAATGTTACTTAATTACTTGAGAATATAATAAATAATAATTATTTATTGTTTATATGTATTTATGGATCTGAGATTACATTTAAGTTTGTTTAAGAGTCTAAAATTGCAATCGCTCATGCTTTAATCCTAAAATGAATTTAAACCTTCCAACATCTAGTTAAGACTTCCCACAGGAGTAGAGGCTGTTACTCCAGGAAAGAGGGAACAACTCTCATATTAAAAGGCACTGAAGTCCATTAGAAATTTCAGAAGGAACAGGTGAGCAGGTGTCCACAAACTTTTGGATTCGGATGTAGTCATTCTGTGGGAATTCATGAAGTGACTTTATGACCATACATGCCTGTCTGGTTATTTAACTGTCCCAGACCTTCTGACTTTGCACAATAAAGCTTTGCCTGATCCCTCAGAGCGGAAAAATGTCCCGCTATCAATAGCCCCTCACATCGCCGTGGCTTGCGTCAGTTTTGGCTGTGAGGTTCTGTCTTCTGTCAGTTATGAGAGTCATGAAAGAGGAAGGCCATCTGTCCCAAATAGACTTGAATACAGTATGGCAGAGGCTTCTGTCGTCTCTGAAATGGAAAGAAGGCACAACAGGCCAAAGAAATTCTGTGCTAACTCATTGCAAGACCTCGATCTGAGCAGTTGAGGCATGTTCAGTGCATATGAAAGCACACTGGAAGTCCATTTGGAAACAAATGTTCACATAATAAATACATTAGTTTAATTATAATCATGATAATAATTACAATGGCTAGATTGCATTACTGTGAGAAAATGCAAAGTGTGATTGCAGGGTTGCTATAAAACTAGTGTTTGGAGACAGTGATGGTCATCAGGCCTGTTTAACTTCACTATAAAGTTAGTTCACCATTGCTTTTAACTCCCAGCAGACACGAAGCCAGAAATTAGTCATAGAGCATTTATTTTTAATGGCCTATACAGTGGATCGCAATTCATTTGACAAACAATTTGTAATTACTGGATAATTATACTGCATTTACAATATTTGTTTTTAATTACACCTGTTAGTTCTTTATATTGCTGGCCTTTACTTTAAATCACTGTGGCCTCTGATTATTGAAAGGGCGTTTCTGACCGATTGTTTCATAACTATTTAGTATGAGTTTTGTCATTTTAGTCTTTGGCAGGCCCTTAAGACGTCTGTATATCCACTCTCACCTACTCTGGGCTGAGTAACTCCCTCGTCCCTTGGTTGACGTTGATAATTAGCCTTGCACTAGTAGATCTTGTGGTAGGTCCCTGGAGACCTGCAGGCCGCTACCAGAAATCAGCTGAATTCATTATCATTACATAGTAAGTTCTGACCTTGCAGCGTGACTGATACCAGCCAATTGGTATCATTAGCTTAAATAGTGCAGTCGAGCCAGGCGCCTCATTAAAACCAGCAAAACCATCCAAAAGCTGATGAGGAGAAAGTAATCCTGTAATGTTTGCATTAGAGTTTCAGTTTCAGTTAGTGTTTGTCATCTCATATGAGCTGCTGATATCATGTGTAAAGAGGCCATATTGTGGAAAAACCTTTTTTTTCTATTTCCTTTTTAAAATAAAATGATGTAACATAAAGCTCATTCACTGTTCAGTAAAGTCAACAAATGGAAAAGTATACCATTTTGAATTCACTGTTTTCACAAAAAACAATGCAATTAGACTAATGACATTCAGAATAAATAAATGTAAAATGCAAGCTACTAGCATGGCAACACTAGATCTGAGTTGTTTGTATTTTGTGTCATTACAGTTTTAAATTCTAATATTAAAAATCATAAACGCTGGCTCAATCACAATAATACAGTCAAGGCCATCCCATGCAGGGGATATTGGCACTGGGGGGCTGACTTACTAGGCCTTCTGCTTTATACCATACCTGGCCCTGTTGCCAGATCCTCTTTTTTTCTGAAATGTACTCAGAAAATATCTGTTTATTATGTTGTTGTTTGACCCTGTAGCATTCCAAATAATTGTCATAAACATGTATATAGTTGTATTATAAATGTATAATAATTAAGCATAACAATGAGTTAGTATGACAACAGTAGCATCAACTGCATAAGAGTATTATTATTAAAATAGTTTCAATAGTTTATTGTTTTTAATCATGAATAAAGAATCAGAATTGAAAGAACTGAACTGCTGTGAGAAACAGAAAGACCTTGTTTCAAGTCTATGTTAGCGAACACAACAGATTTCCCTGGCATTCCCCTCTTCCTGGCACTCAAATCCAAGTACCCGCCAAGCCCCCCTCCCCAAATCCCCCCATCCCCTCAGGCCAGTGGTATATTCCGACACAGTTGGCCTTCAGTGTTGTCATAGCAACAAGTCCCATAATTCCACCTATAGAAAGCCATTACAATCACTCTCAACAAGACAAGAAATCACATTTTATAGACCCCCCCTCCCCTACGACTTGTGATGTTTTTCTTCCCTGTAGCCACTTCTGTTTCTTGCACCTTTCTGAACCCCCAAAACGAAGAAGAAATAACAGAGGGATGGAATAAAAGCGACCTGAAAAATGATTTCTAAACCCTTCTGAGTCGTAGTTTCTCTTTGATCTATGTTGGTCTGTGTGTGTGAGTGGGAGTTCGCTGGAGTCAGGTGGAAAGTGTGTGTTTGTGGGTGTGTGGGAAAAGGTGTCTGCACCCGTACGGAAGTAAACGAGTAAAAATACGGTGTGATGCCATAATGTGTGCTATGTTCGGAAGGAAACGATATGAACGAAGGAGAGAGAGAGGAATAGAGAGAGAGAGAGAGAGAGAGAGAGAGAGAGAGAGAGAGAGAGACACGGGGAGAGAGACAAAGATAGAGAGAGACAGAGCGAGAGAGCGAGAGAGAGAGAGAGAGAAAGAGAAAGAAAGATATTAGTCGACTGTATGATTATAAAACATTAGGAGTTGTATGGACTTCTAAAGATCAGAATCAGAATCAGAAAACTTTACTGATCCCCACGGACATAGCTATGAATGCACATACACACAAAGACACAAAGACAACAATTTAAAGTCTCAATAAAATCTAATAAAAACCCAGGAGATATGTAGTATGCTATTTAAATAAATGCAGGGGTTTTAATACTACTGATAAGTGAATTACTAGTAATACAAATTAAGGCAAGGAGTCCATTGCACATAACAGGAATCACCAATAGATAAGTAAATGTAAAGAGGCATTTGACAGACATTTGACATGACTTGCATTCATTATTTACAGGGACACTACCCCTGGAGAAACTGAGGGTGTCTTACTCAAGGACTCAATGGTAGAAAGTGGGGGTTTGAACCTGCAACTTTGTGGTCATCAGGTTCACAGTCATGTGTTTTACCCACTAGGAACTTGACATAAGTAATAATATTTCACATGGTAAGACGATAATAATAATAATAATAAGATATTACTGTCTTATTACACCAACATACCAGTAGGAGGTGAAGACCAGCATGAGCCCTGCTGCTAATGGACAGCTTCAACATGCTTGAAGGAGTACACCAACTGCAGAGTCTGTTACATTGGCAGATAGACATCAGTGCTAGCTGGCATCATGCTGATGGGAGGTGAGGGGGGCATCCCACCCACCCAGACAGTGTGAGGCCAACTGTGCTCTCTTGGACTCCCAGCCACAGATGGCTGTGGTCTAACCAGAGACTGACCTCCTGATCTCCAGATGATGGGACCAACGCACCGATGGGAGCCTGCCATCATAAACTTTGGCAAACAAAAGTGCTCCAAACATTTTTTTCTCATCGATTTAGTCCTTTTAATTCAATTCAAAGTTCCTCAGCAATTAAAATATAAACAATGCTACATGCATGCTACAAGCAAGCTAAAACTAAAAAGTTATATGAAGGTCAGACTTCAACACAACTTCAGTGGCGTCGATGGGGGAAAATATTCTAAAATATTCTTCATTCTATTTCATTTAAAAGTGATTGTTCTTTTTTGAAATATATCCCACGGTCTAGCTGAAAATCAAATAAACACCAACACATTTACACATTTCCCCCTATACAGCTTACAGATGTTTAGCTCTGGCCAGCCAGGTAGAAGTTAAAAGAAGTATTTCAGTCCACACAGATGCAGGGAATTTTACAGGATATTACCAATATGATTCTTAAAAATACAGTAACAAACACAGCCTGTTTAAGTCTAAAGTATAAGTAAAAGTAAATCTAAATTAAAACAAATATATATCAGATAACCCAAGTCTCCAGGAGGTTCCGGGAGTCTCCCGCACATTCATAGCGGCTCCCTGACGCCCGAAAATTGAATAAAATATCCCGGAAACAAGAGCAAGTAAATGAGAGCTTGCACACGAGGCTGAGCGAGTGCACTT
>JBBMFX010031103.1:0-11996 GCA_037832545.1 Rhabdalestes septentrionalis
TGTGTGTGTGTGTGTGTGTGTGTGTGTGTGTGTGTGTGTGTGTGTGTGTGTGTGTGTGTGTGTGTGTGTGTGTCACGCCATTCTTTTCACTCTGCTAAACCGACTGACCCTGGACATTCTAAATAAATCCTTAAACTTCAGGGACTAATAAAGTCCCTGCGAAAGTCCAACTGCCCCCAACCATTCACTAAGTCTCTACTCTCTGAAGGAAAGAGCCCATATTATAGAAAACCAATTATTCTGATGAAACAAAAATGTCCCGTGTGTGTAAACGGTGAGTGTTAAAATTTACCATTTACTCCTACAAGGTCCATATATGACAGTTAAGTAATTTTGAATCTACTGTTTACTTGTATGTAGTCCAGTTCTTTCACACTGTTGGAGCGTTTTGTCATAATTGTAAATTGATCAAAAGATCCCAGAGATACAGTTAACGATATCCTGCTCAGGATTAAGGAGAGATTTCTCAGTAGACCAGCAGAAGGCCATGCAAATGCATAAAGAAGATGGAAATATAGACAGGAAATATAAAAACAAGAGTGTCCAGAATAAAAAAAAAAAAAAAATTAAAAAAAAGAAATCAAAGAAAATGAGACTCTGCAGGACCTAGTAGACCACCAAAACTGCCCCTATCAGATATCTGGCTGCATTCTTCTGTGGTATTCAGGGATCCACGTCACTGATCAGTTATGGCCTCACATTCACTAGTACATTAATAATTACAAGATAAAATTGCTTTTCAAAAACTAGTTAACACTCAACACAAACACCAAATTCTAATATATTTTTAGTGTTTCTCATAGTAATTTTCATATCATCAGTATTTTAGATATTCTATTTAAGCATTTTGGCAACTTAATAATGACCGTAAAATAGTGTATCAAGCATAATGTCAAAATGTATGATGTATTAATAAGATGGCATAGGACTAAATCGATATTATTTAAATATGCCAAGTATACTATGTTATAAGACATGAGGTTTACCGACATAAAAACATATTTGTCAGTTTCAAGGTAAAGGGACAAAAACAGGCTGTTAAATACAAATACAGCTGCGTCCTCCCGGCTCCAAAATCTCTCACTGATATTATGCTCTACCCTGACACATATTCAAACAAGCAGCTACCCACACACACATCAGCCGCCTTTTTTTCTCATGTTCTTTTAATGTGGCCAAAGAGAGACTTCTGAGCAGACCAGACACCTTGCATAGGTTTACACAGATTTGTGTTAGAAAAGTGCAACCAGGTCAGCCATCTCTCCAACTGTCCACCCACAAATAGCTGACCCTGGCATAAGCATGCAGGAAAATGAGGCCAAACAGAAAGGTGTTAATCAAGTGTTCAAAATTAAAATGCTAAATCTCTCTACACATATAACAAAGAAGAGATAAGGAACATGTGTGGAAATTTTAGTCCGCATGAAATGGTCAGTGTACGTGAACCGTTAGCAGACACCTCAGACCACATATATGCAAATTGCCTATGCAATATTACAGATTGAGCTTGTGCAGTGATGTTAATGGCATCACACGCCAGACCTTGTTGAGCTTGGTGTAGTCGATGAGATCAGGCCTGTGCCTGTGTATGAGGGCGCAGAATGCTAGTCCATCCTTCCAGCTTCAGAGAACATTGGGACCATATTGAGGATCAAAGATCAGATCAGGTACAAATTAAACATGTCCAATATAAAGTTGTCATGTAAGTATTTGAGTAATCGTGTGATAAGCTTGCAGGCCCACTGTTCTTCAGAAAGACAATGTCAGCACCTGCATTTCCAAACTGACCAAGCTCAGAAGGCTTTATGAGAGTTAGCCTCACCTGATATGGAAGTTCTGTACGTTGACATTCCTGTAGGGGGCGGTCTTTCTCTGGCACCACAGCAGCAGACCTTCTTTAGCGGAGGTTTCTAGAATCACAAAATGATCGGCAATGTCCATCAAAAGATGTGTAACCACCCTTTAGTCCACTGGCCAGTTTTATCTCCGTTATCTACAGCAAACAGCTCTAAACACTAAATCAAAATTCCCAAATAATTCTGCATGGATCGCATGTGTAACCAAACTTGAAAAAAGAGCAACGTGTCCTAAATTTTGACCTTTGGTGGGATTTATTTAAATCTGCAACTCTGACTGAGAACCCTGTTCTCCAAAGCCTGAGAGCCACCGTTCCCCCTCCATTCCGGGTTCTCTGCTTTGACTGGCTCCTGCTTAGAAGATATTGATCCAATCCCTTATGCTTATACAAGTGCATCACATGTCTTGACGCGCATGTTAGAACGTAAAAGTGTGTCTGAGTTCAATCCCAGCTGAAATAACCATCATGACCAGTGATAAGGAACATCTGTTACTTCTAAAATTTAAAGATCCAAGATACATCCAATGTATATTTCTTTATATAAAGTACATAGTTCAGATTCTTTTGTAATAAGGATTACACTAGACTAGACAGTCGAGGGCGTTTCAAGCTCTCCAAAAGAGGGGGTGTTTTAGGATGAGGAAGCCAGGTTATAAATACAATTTAAACAATTTAATACAATTTTGTCTGATGAAAGTGGGGGGGATGGAATCGCGTTTCAACAAAAGTGGGGGTGTTGAAAACCTCCAAGGGGGTGCAAACCTTGGAGAAACATTTTCCAAAAACAGCCATCCATCCCATTCACACTATTGTGTTACACAGCTGCATGGTCTATTTGTTATATTGTTTCCATCATTTGTTGCACTTCGATGCTGCAACTGCCATCTGTGTAATAGTCATAAGTTTTACATTACACTACTGTTAAACTACTGTACATTTACACCGTTGTATGTTCTATTTAATGTACTGTCTCTTCTATGTAAACTACTGTTTACTACTGTTTCGATTAGTGGGTTCCTTCAAAGCCTAATTAAAACCCTGATGCTCGTCTATGTAGCCAAAAATGGACCAACCTCTATCCCCCCGAACCTCAGTCCAGTCAAGGTTTTGAAGCCTCCTCAAAAGCCCCAACATTCGAACCTGTGGCACTAATGGTGAACAAATGTTTTCTCTTACAAATAGAGTGGCCCGCACCGGAACCGAAAGTGGGCCGCAGCCGAGCTGATTGTATCACTGCTTTCTGATTCGTCATCTCTACATGGAAAGTGGCCACAGTTGTTAGTTTGTATCTCCACAGTAATGGAGATACAAACTAACAGCTGAGG
Source organism: Rhabdalestes septentrionalis (assembly GCA_037832545.1). Lineage (NCBI taxonomy): Eukaryota > Metazoa > Chordata > Actinopteri > Characiformes > Alestidae > Rhabdalestes > Rhabdalestes septentrionalis. Next base: position 3,184 of record JBBMFX010031103.1, read on the forward strand.
AATCGACAAAGTATGAGCTCGACTGTCTGTTTGGGCTGAAGATACATTTTTCTATGATTTTCCATGAAGCTGACCCAGGACATCACTAATTATTTTATGGGTTCGATTTTTATCACTGCATTTCAGTTTATGTACAGTAGAGTTCCTGTAGACCTGTGTAAGGGCCTATAGAGAAGATGAAGGAGGACGTCCTCCAGCAGAATCAATCCTTTGTTGTTAGACCACAGAAGGTACCCAGTGTGCTTTGTAATAAACAGCATTTCCCATTAGTCCACAAGTAAACACTTCCATACCTTCAATGGAGATGTCTTGGATTGCAAATCGGAGGATGATGGTCCAGATCATTCCGAGAGTCATCTTAACGTTTCCATCCACAATTTCTACACAAATGGGCATAAAAACACAGTTAATGATCAGATCAGACCCATACCTGCAAAAATGGACTTTTAATAAGAGGAGCAACTGCGTGTGAAATCACAAAATATTACAGGGGGTTCCTCAGGTTACGCCACAGGTCTGTTCTTTCGACGTAACTCGAAAAGTGTACGTTGACACACACCCAAGTTCGGTGAGTTGGGAGTGAGAGTGAGCATGGTAAAATTTAAAAGTCATATGTTTAAGTATAGGAATATACAATACCCAAAAACTACCCAGAACTACTGGTTTCTGTTTGCTGTTTTAGCATTGAAGGTAGGAGTGTATTTTGTTTCTGTGTGGTCACAGAAGTGCTAAAAGTTTTCGTTGGGATCTTCAACCTCCTCAAATTCAAGTTTTTGTGTGTCTGTGTTTGTTTTTCTGTTTCCTCTCTCTGTATTTTCTCTAACCCTGCCGGATTTGGACCAATTTTAAATCAAATGATTGAATAAATAAATGAAAAGATAGCAAGAGGGGCAGATAACAATAGGGGCTCATACTCTCATGCCCCACTTGGTAAAGGAAAGGTACGAGAACGAGAGTTAAAAACAATAAATTCGTTTTTTTTTAATGAAATGTCATCGATTGAGACTGTTGTAACACAAGGACCCCCTGTACATAATTCCTGACAAATACAATCCTGTGCAAAAGTCTTTGGTGTGACGTCTGACACCTCTAGCATCAGCTTCCATTTAAGGAATTTTTCAGCCGTATGACGACAAGTCGTTGCAAACCTGTGACACTTGCATTCCAAGTTTTAAAGAAGCTCTGAGGAACCCAGTTCTTAAGGTTCTGTCTTTAACCCAAGCTGCCAACACCCAAAACACTCAGATAAAATGCTGATGTGAATCTTACCTTCAGCTCCAATCGAGACAAGTTTGACTCCTTTACTGGTGATGAAATCAAGAGCTTTGTTGACATTGGCTATCTTGTGGAATCGCATCTTCCCTCGGTCAGGCTTGGCTAACCTCTCACCTGGTCAGGAAAGAGATCAGGAGGATTTGGGAAAGCATGGCAACCATTCGGTTCCTGTATTGTCGCTGTCTGAGGCATCAGTACAGATATGGACGGTACTCTTTTAGTCCCGTTCAAAAAGAATTATGATATGTCATTTTGAACGTGGTTTATTGAGTTTAACAAAAACACCAACACCAACAAAACATTAATAACAAAATAGGAACAGTGTAACACTGTTTGCTGTATTTAAAAATGTTGAGCTGATTCCAGGAGTACAGTGAGAACCCCTAAACAAGTCACATGAAGTTCATGTACCTGAAATGACTTCGAGCAGCAGCATGAGTTTGAGGCCGTTTCTGAAGTCGTCCTCGATGTTCTCGATCTGAGTGCCCGCCTTTCGCAGGTGGGAGTTACACCACGCAGTGAAGGTCTGGACAGGAGACAGGCAACATCAGTCACAGAGAAAACTGCACAATAAACACATCAGGTAAAACTGGCCTGAATATTTTATGGAGTTCTTTAAGGAGCATTAATATATTTCACCCTTTAGATTCCAACACAACACTCTTCCTGGCATTTTTTCGTATTGATAGTGTCATGTACCCAAATGCATGATGTGAGAACAAATGTAAAAAGTCAGAAAAGCTAAGTTAAGCTAATTCGACATACATTAGGCAAAAAAAATAACTCGCCAAGTCACTCACTGAGGTTCCCACTTCTTATTTTAGCCCTGGAAACATTTACTGTATAGTGGTGACGATGGGAACCAGGGGCCAGAATTTCCACAGTGCAATTACAGACAATTACAGGGCTGCCAACTCTCACGCAATGAGCATGACACACACACATCTGACTGTCCTCACACGCTCTCACGCCACACCTCCGATTTCTCACGCTGAAAACATATTTTTTCTATTTTTCCCATTGTGCACACTCCTCTACAGTAGGTGGGCCACCGAATGTCACAGCAATCCTCGGCAAAAGAAGAAAGTCCCCCTCCCGCTCATTCATAAAATTTCATATAATAACTGTGAGGTTAGGTATTGGCTGACGTCTGGTTCCATTCACTGTGAACTCTTCTGATTCGGTAAGTTTAGTCTTAGCACCAACCCACCCTCACTTTATGCTAATCAACAATTTAAGCAAAATTTAATGCTAATTGTTAATGATTTTAGTTATTATATTGGGAATGCTTTCATTACATATTTTAACCACAGCCATCTTCAGCTGAGCATCATACTTCAGCCGTGTGGATGGAGAGGTACCTCCCTGCTGCCTGGAGATCTTTGGGGTATGAGCATATGGAAACCACCCTATCGCTTCAGCCATTGATGTCATCTCTCAGAAGCAAACAACAGTCCCAGTCATGCTCTAATAAAGACGCTCATAAAGACAGGAGGGAAAAGCCCAGGCCGTAAATCACCGGCCGGCTTTCCTCTGACTGATGCCTGGGATTTCTCTGGCAACAATCTGGAACATCTAGCCTCTGTTTCCTAGTACTAATAACTTAGGACTAGAACCACTAAGTCTATTTATTTTTTTGTGCAGTTTTAATTAAGCACTACTTGACTTATATACAAAGTCAGGTGAGTCAAATCAAGTCATTTAATTGTCATTTCGACCATATACACACACAGGACACAGTAAAATGAAACAAGGTGCCTCCAGGACCTGAACACCAAGGAAGGAATACACTAGTTTGACAAGTACGATATTCTAACATCAGAGAGTTGTGTGTATATATGTATATATACACATGTTACATATGTGAGGCTTTTTCTTTGGTATGCGCTGTTGTTTTCTTTGGTATAGGCAGGTAAATACAGTAATAAATAGTAAAACAAAAAGACCCTCCACTGGGGAAATTCTGAACTGAAACATTACAGGGCAGCAGCCAATCAGCAGCAAGGAGAAATAAATAATGTTCTCAGATTGGCTCATTTCTAACCTTCCACCTCTGAGTACAGCAGTATTTCACCATCCCAAGACGCCTTTCTTTGTGTTTCTCTCCACAGTACCAAAACATCTATAGTTCTTTTTTATTTGGAAATGGAGCAGAATTTACATTCATATTTCTAATACAAAATTACTCAATAATATTATTCTTAAAAAGCTGGGATATCCGCATTATTGCAGGATATCCACAATCCATTATTGGTTGATCGTCAGATTCAGAAAAAACTATATGCATAACATGACATAAACAATGACATCAACTGGATTATTCTATTATTCTTTATTTCTCTTACAGTGATCTCTAACAATGGACCCAGAACATGGAACAATTATCTTATGCATCCTGCGTCTATTATGACTCCACTAGTCTTCCATTACCCATGAGAGCAGTACTGCTGTAGAAAGTTAATGTGAAGGTCTGAGTGTTGTGTGTGTGAGCCATTAGAGCAGAACTGGACCAGGGCATGTCAGATCAAAACTCCAGGGTCCAATCCAGAGCACATTCCTGTCGCGGTAAGGGGGTAAATTTAGCCCACCCTGCTGGGTCTGCTTTGATAAGAGAACCTGGGGATGCAAGCCTCAGGTGGGGGGGTGAGGGGGGAGGGTTACATGGAAGCTAACTGTGATGGAGGGAAAGAATTTCATTCATCCGTGGAGAGTGAGCTGCTTTAGAGATGCGGCGGGTGTGATGTGATCCGCAGCTCGAGGGATAGACTGAGATAAGGACAGAAGAGCCAGTGAGAATAGCTCAAGGCTAACAGCAGGCCACGTCCAATATGTTCTTTGCAGGTTAAAATACTGTGAAAATGAAGATTAGTGAAAGTGTACTCAGTAAGCTAAAGTTTAATAGAAGCGTATGGTGTTCCTGACTCAGGCTTCCAGACCCATGTAGGAAATATGAAGAAAACTTGCTACACGGAAAGTGGGAATAATATGTCCTCAACTCAGAAAATGATTCAGAAATGATGACGTCACACTAGCATGGCTGCTCACCACCAACACTGGGAGGGTGGGGCGAGTCCCTGGACCAAGAGGTTGTGGGTTTGAATCCTACCTTCATCATACCACCGCTGGGTTCCTGAGAAAAACAATGAACACGAAGTTGCTCCAGGGAGACTGCCCCCTGTAGTTAGGGAACGGAAGTCGCTTTGGCTAAAAGCTTTGGCTAAAAGCTTTGGCTAAAAGCTTTGGCTAAACGCTGTAAATGTAACGAATCTTCTCAAAGTACTGTTTATGCGACGTCAGTGGACGACTTAACATGCTTGGAGAAGAACACTACCCACCAATTCTTTTAGGGCAGCTAACAGACACCCATGCTAGCATTATGCTAAGTGAGTAATGGGGGTGGTCACAATCTCCCCATGGTGGCCAGCACCACTGAGTACATGTCACTGTTTTTCCCTCATACGTTCTCTTACTGTAAGGTTTTAGCTCATGGGCCATTTTCAGTGTAAATAATTGAATTGATTATTAATTACACAAAGTATTGTCTACACTTTAAATTTTTAATTCATATCTTACATTCCGTGCATTCTTTCATTTCTTTTCTTTTCTTTTTTTTAACTTTCAAATATTTTTATGCTTCATTATTTATTAATAATTTAATATTTATTAAAATCAATTAATAATATTTATTAATTCATTCTGTTCCTGTAAAGTACATTGAATGACCTTTGTGTCTGATAATGGACTATAGAAATAAACTTTAATTGACTTTTCTGATATCAGTATCGATACTTATACGGCTAGTTATGTCCAAATGTATCGATACTCTCCTTTTTCTCCATAATATGGTGCAGAAAGAAAGATGTTTCGCTAAAAGATGTGATGACATTTTTGGACAAATGAGGAGCTAAACTGTGTCCTGAGTTTCATGTATATATATAATGAGGAAGGAGCATCGCTACAACAAATACAACAAATTCTGATCAACAAATGTGTGTTGGTGCCGTTCCGCCCCATCCACTGATCCAACCCAGCATCCTCTGTTTGAAAATGCAGCTGTTAGAATGCATTAATGCTGCACAAACACCAATTGCAGTTGGTCCAGGAGATTCTCCATATTTCAGAACTGAGCCATCATTAACTGGGACCAGGTCAGTGCCAGTTCTCGATACGCACCCATGGCTAAAACCATGGTGGACTTAAACCCCTCTGCCTCAAGGGAGCTGAAAATAAACTCAAATATGAACAACTCAAAGGATGAGGGCCAGTTTTTGACATGAGGACATTAGTAATGAGGCCATGACTTGAGGCTATGCACGAGTTACGCATTTGCAGTTTCTCATCTTTTATTTGCTTTCTTTCATTTCTTATTTTTAGCAAACAAAAGAATTCCTCACCAAGGACATGGGATTAACCCACCTCGATGCCTTTTGGTCCCTGGAGTTAAAATTAGCGCCAGCATCCATTCTAATCCCAGGGACTGCCGTCATGCGTTAGCAGCATCTGTTGACAGTCCCGCATTCCAGCCATATCAGTCTCAGAGAGCCCTTGGGCTATTGTTAGGCCTGAGCCTCAAAACCAGACTCCCCACTGTTAACGAACTGGAAATAATTGGATATTGCAATTAATGCAACACTAAAGTTCAAAGTTTAAACCTTCACCCAGCCATACACTATGTAATCTGACGTTGGGTGGCTATTTTGTTTTGAATCTTTTATTATAAATGAAACATAGCAACTTAAATGTGTTACATGTCTCAATATTGCCACTGAACAATAAGTTATCAATCTAAAATTACTGGCTCAATGAAAAGAACCCACAGAATCCTACCCCTCTCCCAGTAGCCCATCAGACAGAGCTGCTTTCTCCCCTTTTGCTGGAGGACATGTGTGCTCTCCCCAGCATAAGAGAGAGAAGAATGCCAGTTTACATGTGTAATGTTGGTAAAAATTGATTTTTTATCCAATACAGACTCTAATTCAACACCATTGAGAATATCCAGTTAACACAGTCCTGCCTTATCACAAATCAAGATGTTCCTCCTGTGTACTTTTGGATTTTTGTAATGTAATAACACATATCACCATTGCTGAAGCTCTCAGAATCAATTTAAAGACCTTTGGAGAAAAGCGAAAGGTTGCTGAAATCAGACTGATGAGAACCGGCGACAGGGAGTGGTCACTGACAGCTGAAGGAAGTTGGATGAGTTAGGGATGAAGGATGGGTATGTGGGAGATGTTAGAGGAGTTCAACTTGGATAAACTGGATTAGAGAGATAAGAAGCTCGGTGTACCTGAGAAGACAGGATCTACTTTTGGAAATGTTAAAGGATGCTGAAGTCTAACGAATTGGAATTTTTGAGAAGTTAGAGGTATCAGTGAGATAAACTGGAGAGGCTGTAGCTGCAGGAGAAATCAGGAATTTGCTTTTGAGAAGTGGAAGGTTTTGAAAACCGAAGACACTGGAACTGGTGGAGACGCAGGAGATCTCAGAGCGGCTGAACATGTCAGAGGAGTTTTGGAGAAGTTGGAGGAGTTTGGAGAAGTTGGATGGGTGTGTGTTTGATGCTGAAGGTGTGGGTGTGTATTTGATGATTAAGGTGTGTGTGGGTGTGTGTGTGTGCGTGTGTGTGTGTACCTTCCTTTGCTGCTTCTCCCAGGCCGGGTCCAGCAGCAGGTCCCTGTCCCACTCCTCCTCCTGCATCATGTACTCTTCCTCCAGACCGTTATCATACAGAACCGAGTTCTCCATCGGGGTCATCTCTCCACTCTCACACTCAAACACTCAGATCCTTCCTTTACCTCTCTGCAGCTCTCGCTTTATCTCCTTCTTTGCTTCTTTCCTTCTTTCTCTCTTTCCGTTTTCACCCCCTACTCTCTCTCCTCTTTCGTTCTATCTGCCGCAACCGCACTGACGCTGACACGCGCTGAGAATTTGTATCGATGAGTCACATGACCTACCGGGGCACACCCATCTCTCTCTCTCCCTCTCGCTCTCTCTTTCTTTCTTTCCTCCTGCTTCGCTGTCTCCTTCTCTCTCTCCGTTTTTCTCTGTCTCTGTCTCTCTGTTTTTCTCACACTCTGTCTCTCTCTCTCTTTCTGTCTGTTTTTCAATGTCTCTCTCTGTCTTTCTGCATTTTCTCTGTCTGTCTCGGTTTTTTCTCTCTGTCTCTCTTGTTCTCTCTCTTTATATCCCCAGTTCTTGCTCTATTTCTTTTTTTGTTTAAATCCAGTTACATCATGATGATGATGGTTATAATTTTATTATAAATTAAAAAAAATCGAAATATTTCAAGAAAAATCAAAGAATTGCGAGAAACTATGGATGTGGAGGATCTGGTCCTACTTAGGGTTAGGATTTAGCAATGAGGAAATTCTTTGTCTTTTGGCCCATTAGCACGGACTTATAATTAGTAAAAGGACACTGCAGCGGTTATGCAGGACTGAACCAGATCCTCCACACCCATAGTTTCTCGCAATTCTGTGATTTTTCTTGAAATATGAGACAGATGACATTCTTTGGGGGAGTGGAGGCAGCGGATAGGAGCATGAGCCTGAATGAAAGGTTTTAGGGTAGGTGGGTGCAGACCCAGAAGAAGATATTTTGATGGATAGAAGGTTCGGAATTTCTATCTTGACAAGATAAAAGGCAGTGATCGTTCTCTATGTGGACATGCCTGATAGACCAGCAAGCGTGTCGGGACAGTGCGGTAATCTGGCACGAATAATAATAATAATAATAATAATAATAATAATAATAATAATAATAATAACAATAATAATCATAATAACATTTTTTATAATCACCTTTCATGACTTTCAATGTCACTTTACAGAGATTTTAAAAGTTCAAGAATATACATTAAACTAAGAAAAGACTGTAATAATTATATTATAAATATGTTATAGAGTCCTTTTTAAATCAGACAGGGTTTTACTCACATTGGGGACCTTAATCACAGTATAACAGTAAAAGTAAAAGTAAAACCCTTACTGTAGCTGTGTATTGTTGGCATTGCAGAGATAGGAGAAACCATGAGAGTGATAATCGAGTCTAAGGAGGTGGTGTAAATTGCAAAGAGTAGGGGTCCCAGTACTGAGCCTGGGGGCACACCGGTTGGCACCTGATGGACTGGAGGTGTTCTGTACCCAGAGAGGAAAGATTAGAACCAGGCATGAGCTTGGGCTGTGATGCCCATGTTTGGGAGGATGGACAGGAGCATGGTGTGGTCAGCTGTATCGACAGCAGATGATAAATCCAGAAGTAGAAAACTGAGTACAGCTCTGGGTCACTGATAGCAGTTTCAGTGGAATAGCCAGTCTGCAACCCACATTGGTTTGGATCAAGGAGGTCATTCTGAGAGAGGAATTCTGAGACCTGCTTGAAGACTCCCTGTCAGAGGCGGAGCCAGACATAGTGAGCATTCGGTGCTTAGCCCAGGGGTCTGGGGGTCCTCCCCCAGAAAATTTTGGATTGCTTAGATGTAATTTCCTGCATTCTAGTCCACTTTAGGGTAGACATGGCAAATCCTAAATCCGTTA
>JBBMFX010031122.1:0-11996 GCA_037832545.1 Rhabdalestes septentrionalis
ATACTGTATAGAACGTACTGATTTAACGGTAGAGCAGTACGTACAAATTCAAATGTAGTACCTACACAAGTAGTATGTGATTTCGGACGCAGCGTACATCAGCACTACATGGACAATATCATGAAAATTTGCACATGTACTGTGCGGCTCTAATGTGTGTGTGTGTATGTGTGTATGTCTATGGGTGCACGCGTGTGTACACTATAAACATTTACATGACTTTACATGATTTATATAAATGTAATGTCATGTGGTTTGAACCTGGAGGAACTCCAGACACACACACACACACATATACACACCCACCCTAACCCACTCATTCGCCCTCCTCCCCTTCATTCCTTTTCCATGCTCCGGCCTTTGATGTTGGCTGACGTTATGAAGCTGTGTGATAAGATCTGTTGTGTTTTTTTTGTTAATTGCAGTAAAATCTGCACTTCCACACTCTTCCTCTCAGCAGCCGCGGTGCAGCTGGAGCTGGGATGAGTGCACTTCAGAGAGAAAAGACATTTCACTGACATCAGAGACGGGTCTGGACCTGGAGCTGCTCCGGGGCAGAGTCTGCTAGAGGAATACATTGGAGTTAATGGGATTTTTTCCTATTGGTTCCCAGGAACACACTGTAAATGTTTTATCAAACCCGAAAACATGTTTGATAACAGGACCTCGGGGGGGAAGAAAATAAACTGCGTGAAGAATGTAGGATATGGCCCTTTTAAAGAGCTGTGCTGACTCAGGATCAGTTTTTACCTTTAACACCCTTATCAGTTCACTAATGGCTGAGGAATGAACGCGCTAATGTGGGTGGGGAAGATCTGATACTAAATCTGTAACTTATTATAGACAAAACAACAAACAAACAAAAAATGCAGTAGAAAGGAAAAATAAGAGTAATAATCATAATTAAACTGAATTTGAGGTGTCGTTTGTTGACCGGGGAGATTGCTTGCCATGGCTGTATGTCGTCTCCATGGAAGCTGTGGATGACACATGATTCTGATTGGATCTGAGGCTGATGACCCTCTTTCCTTGATTTGAGATCTGGGGCTATCCATATATTTGAGGCCACAGCCTAGACATATTGTTGCCGGCTATAGCATCTTTTAAGGGCAGCTGGTGGCCTAGGTGTTAGGACATCGTCTCTGCAATCAGAAGGTTGTAGGTTCAAATCCCAGAACTGCTCGTGGCACCACTGAGGTACCCTTGACATTCCCCACACATTGCTCCCTGGTACGGTCCCCACACACTGGCCCGCTGCTTCCCTTGGTGAATGGGTTAAATTCAGAGGAAGCACTTCACTCTGTTCACACTGTGTGCTGTGCTGTGTTCACATAATGCAAATACTCACTTTGTTTGTTCAAATCCATATATGTGTGCGACATGTAGACATGAGAGATATTTGTTGTGGTTTGTTACGGTAAGTTGCTTTGATTTTGTTTTCTTTAGCCATTTTAGTTGGTTTATTTAGTTCATATTTAGAATGGAAAATGACAGTGAGGGTATTGTGCAGGCCAAGTAGAGCTCAGTCAGGAAGTCAAGGGGAGGACTAGGGGCTTTATGGAGTTCCAAGTCTGTCAGAATGTGAGGAGGACCATCCGCTGCCGGGGGACTCCGAGCTCCCGGTTGAAATGTCTGTTTGTTTTAAAGGCTGTGGCTGCATGTTTGATTTTAGGAGTTTAGCATTTGGAATATTGACACAAATACTATTGTAACAAAAAAATAATATACCAGGCAAGGCCTGTTATTTAGTTTTATCACAAATGGGTTTTTTAGCCTGTATTACTTATCCAAAGGTATTTAGCATATATTATTATTATTATTATTATAGTATACTATGCCTCTTACTGATTGGTGCTGACAGGCAGCCACTGGGCCTTGAACTCAGTTACCCAGTGCTGAACTTAAAGTTGATTTAGTGTTTGTCAGTGTCGCCGCCACAGCAGCAGCAGAACGTGCTGTTTGTCAGTAAATCTCCTTATCTGTTCACTTTGAAGTCCACCTTAACCACGTTTGGGGCTGGAAGGGGGCGTTATAGGGAACTGTGAGGAACGTGGCTGCTGAAAGTGGAGCTGCGGAAGTGGAGCAGGACAGGATGCTTTTGGTTAGTGTGTGTGTGTGTGTGTGTGTGTGTGTGTGTGTGGAGGTGATGTGGCAGTCAGCTGGACTGTGATTCACACTCACAGCCACTTCCACATCTTTTTTCCCACAAGGTAATGAACCAAGTAAAACATCAGCTGCTGTCCTCTAAATTAAAGTGATAGTTCATATCCAACTTAAACAGTTAAACCCCCCACCACTCTTGCCTCAAATGTCAATCAAAGCTTTGGTGTCTTTGGTTTTAGCAGGGGAACTAAATGATAATGTATGTAACATGTATAGAAGGTTTTGTTCCCATCAACAAGCATGGTGCTACCCTAACACCAACATCATGGGCATCGCCGCTATTCAGTTTCATATTTAGTCGTTTTGAATCCCCAAAAAACACATTTAACAGAATATATTTGTTCACCCAGTGCTATTGAATCTTGAATCTTGAATCTATCGTGAAAGAATCCAGCCCAATTAATTGATAGGAACAGGGGTGGGGGGTGAGGGGGTTTCAACTTTCGTCAGATTAAATCTCATTTTCATCAGATTAAATTGTATTAAATGGATTAAACTATATTTAAAACTTGGCTTCCCCATCCCAGAACACCTCCACTTTTGGAAAGCTTGATACACCCCTGGATAGAAGACTTTGCATGCAAGCATCAACCCATCGATCCACCCACCCAAACCACACCCCCAAACCCCGCCCCATGCGTTCCCCACACATTAAAAATGCTTCCGACGCCCCTGCCAGTATCTTTATAAAATGAATTTGAAGTTGGAGTCCTGTTTGCCAGCCCATCAAGCAGCTAAGGCACCAATTAAGGTGGAACAGAGAATTCAAGGTTTAAAGTGGGACTGCAAATACGATGAAGGAGGGGCGTCAACCTCTTCATGCTACTGCCTCAATCTATACCTCGATAATGGACAACACAGAATAGCCCTCTTACACTGGGTAGGCTTTTAAGTTCGGCACAAATGTCATTCATTTTTGAATTTCCTGCTGCTTTTTTGCGCTTTATGTTTTAGCATTGGCATGTAAAATACTCCAGATCAATTCCATACAGGTTAATGTCACTGCAAGACCTTTTTCCTCCTTGCCATGCTGTAAGTGGTGGGGTAACCGCTTGTGGTGTTGCTTATAGGTTACATTAGTTTTTTAGTTCCAGCGCTAAAGCGAAAGCAGCAAAACTTCAGACGCTGAACATGTTTCAGCTGATTGTCTATATTTGAGGTGTCGGGCAAGGGATGATATTTATGGCTTTTATGCTTCCAGGCCCCGCACCACACTTCTGTGAGCGCTTTGCAGGTGAACGATCCCTTTTATGCACCTCAGCCAGGTTGAGAGTTGCCCAGCGCTACACATAAATCTGCTCTTCGCACCTCGGTGTGGACGGCGTGTTTCTGTGCTGGCAGTGTGTTGCCGGCTGTTGTGTTTGTTGGCACCATGCTGCGATGTTTGAATGCCAGCCCTCGCCGAATTCCTGCACATTTACTCTTTTGTTGACAGTCGATTTAGAGGCAGATAAAAGAGGCCTTTCAACTTCCTTTCCCACCTCACACTGACGATGGGCCCCCAACGGCCCCCAAGTCTGCTGGGAAAAAACCTTCAGCTTTCACTATTGCCTGTAAATGTTGCGCTAACAGCTAAAAGCTAACAGATACCTGAATGAGAAGGTGCCATTTTTATCTCCAGGCCTGTGTAATGTCATTTGTAAGAATCACCTAGCTCAGCCTAACTGGAGATAGGCTTCATCGCACTCTGTTTCTATTGGTAGATTTTTGGATCTGTTTTAGCCATGTCGGTCTCTTATTGGGGCATTTTTGGCCATGCCATTTTGCTATTGGTTTGTTTTAGCTTTTCCATTCTCCTATTGGTGGATTACACAGGTCAGCAGGTCAAAATCATCATCATTTATTTGGATTTTTTAGTGTTAAATGTAAAAAGTTGATGTGACTGAAAAAAAACTGAAAGCAGATGAAAAACTGGTTCAGAAAAGTGTTGTGGTTTCTGATGATTGCTTTTTTTTTGTTGACCTGTGATATTATCAATAGTTTTCTTGTTGGAGAATCTAACAGATCTAACTATAGACTCTAAAGCTCACCAGTGAATCAATCTGTATGCTTCTGACTCTTATTCTTGGTTTTCTCCATAGTGTTCTTCTTTTATTGTCTCTCGCTTTCAATTATCGACCAGAGGAGGACGGGTTCTTCTTTTTGCAGTTCTTGCAGTCGTGGCTCTTCTTGCAGTTTCTTCCTCCAGCTTTAAGCAGTATTTCCTTGCTTCTGTCACCCTTGGCTTTCTCACCAGAGGCTCAGACCCAGACTCTATTAAGCTGCTTTGCGACAACCGCAGTTGTAAAACAATACTACATAAATACATTTCATTTGATTTGTTGGTGGATTTTTAGGCACACATTTTTCCTTTTGGTGGATTGGTAGATACACAGTTTTCCAATTTGGGGATATTTAGCCATGCCGTTTTCTATTGGTGAGTTCTTACCCATGCTGTTCTGCAGTAGTTGGATTTTCAGCTGTGCTAATTTATTATCAATGAGGTTTATCCAGTCTGTTTTCTGATTGGTGGACTTTTGCTGTGTCGTTTTGCTGTTGGGGGACTGTAACATATTCCTGCCTCAAAGTGATGGTTGAAGCCGTTATCTTTGCATTAGTCCTTAACTACATTAATCTCTCTGCTGCAGTGCTAAAACAATAACACAAAACAAATCTTGGCTGGTTTTTTTTCCCAACTGTCACTTCAACCGTTCAGTAGAAGCCCATGAAGGTCTGGGGTCGCTGATGGATATCATTTTTCACCGGCTAAGTGTGTGGATCTGTTTTTTGACACGTCCTCTACTGTATCCTCTTTAGTGCCTGTGTGTTACTTGGGGAGTTAATGTCGTTAGCCAGAGTCAGGAGGCAAAACGGAGGCCTGTTTGGTCAGGTGGCTTCGGGAACGTGTTCGTGCTCACATTAGCATTCTGTATGTGGAGGCCACGCTCGCAGGTCGGCCGGTGGAAACTGCACAGTATTAATGGTGCTTTTATTCGGCCGTGGAGCGGCCAGTTTTAGCCCGGGAGGCAGCAGGCATGCGGGTGTGGAGCAGCGGGGGCTGGCTGGCAACAGAGGAAGCGTTTATTTTGGTGCAAGGTTTTATTGGCTCGCTGCCTCAACCCCAGCTAACCCTGATCTCCCAGCACTCTCAGAAACCTCACACTGCTCTCCTTAAAGCCGTAGTTCACCAAAAAAGCCTAATTTTCACATTTTACCCCAAATGCAGTTGACCAGCCTGCACTGGAGATACTGGTGGAAGCTTATGTCTATGAAATTACTAAATCATAACCCACACGGCTCAAAACTTTCAACTTTTTTACTCTGGTCATCCCTCCACTTTGTCCAGTTGTCCCTGGTATAAGATGTTTCTCATTCTGTTTTCTATACGTGGATATTTTAGCCATGCAATTCCCCTATTGGTGGATATTTGGCGATGCTCTTCTGCCATTGGTGGATTTTTTGAAACCTTGCCTTTCTCTTATTTAAAACTTTTTGGGCCACACCATGTTCCATTGGCAGACTTTATCCATGTAGTTCTGCTATTGTTGGATTTTTTTTTTTTTACCATGCCCCAACCATGTGGATGTGTTTAGCAGTCTCCACTAGATTTGCTTATGTGGTTCCTACCGCTGCATGACTCAGTGTTATCTATAAACATGGACTGAAGTATGCTAGCAGTATGTCATGCAAGACCAAAAGTGTGATTAGTTTCGTGGTCTATAATTAGCAGAATCTGAATCGGAGGAATCCGCTTCAGTGCTAAACCCAAAGAAGCAAAGTCTGAGCACATCTTCCTATCCAGTGCATTTGGAAGGGGGGGTGGTGGGGGGGATCAGTGGGAACTATCAGCTCAAGATGTTTGCGCACACTTCCAGGTTGTCTGAAAGAGATGAATATTTAGGGCAGCGTAGCATTTCTACTTGTTTCACATTTCCTTTTTGTCTTTGTTGCGCTTGTTTTCTTTAGAAGGACCTCCCCTGCCAAAGCCCTCCAACCCCTTTTTCCCCCAAAACACACACACACACAAACACCCTGTTCTCCCTTTCCCCTCACCCACCGCGTGAAATCTGGAGGCCTAATTGAGGATGAGGAATGTGCCCCCTTGACCCCAGTGTGGAGAAGGAGGGGGTATCTATTCTCTCAGCTGGGAGCTGTCTTAGGCCGGCGAATTTTTCCAGCTAATTCGTATTATTCTTTAGGATTAGTGCCACTCATCTCTCTTTGTCCAGCGGCTCTGTTTCAGCCGTGTGAAGTTTAAGCACCAAGGTGTGTGTTGGGCGTGGGAATGGGCATTGATGAACGGAGCAATAAACACCCCACACGTTTGCAAAAATGATAGTTTGGTAACGTACGTATCCACATTCCTTAGCATGCAGCCGCATCACACTGAACCAGAAGAAGCCAATAGTAGCTCCAATGCTGGATCAGGCTGTTTGATGCCATTTTTGTTGCTCTGTGCTGCACCCAGGTGACCCCATAAAGACAAGTGTTTTCAAGCTGACCAATCACAACTCCAGTTTTGTGTTACTGCATGTTTTCATAAATTGTGGTTTTCATGTAGTCTAACAAAGGTAAACTCCCTGATGTTTGTTTATGTGCCAAAAAAATAATAAATAATTTGTCATAATTTGTTCTTTCATAACCGTCCTATCTCCAACTTATCTGTTACTGTGCTTTCAAGATTGGTATATGTTAATGATCTCTGCTCTGACTGGTTAATCTATGTGCAGCTCTTTCAAACAGAAATGGAGCCAAAACACTTCAACTTTAATGGGTGGGCCTGAACGGGTGAATAAGGTGATATATGCAAATGTGGCATCAAAAAATCTGTCATTTTAAAAGGGCGGTTTGTGTGTTAGGTTCCAAATAGGAACAGTATGCAGTGGGAAGTAAAAGTGCACTTTAAAACAAACATTTCAGATTTAAAACAAACATTTCAGACTTGAAATATATTGCCGATGCAGCACATAACATAGTACTAATATTTAGTCCATTACTTTCAGCTGTGCCATTTTTTTGCCATGCTGTTTTCTGACAGACTGATTTTTTTTAGCTTTTTATGTTTTTTCTCCTACTGATGAAATTTTGACCTTGCTGTTGTCCTACTGATGAGTTCCTCAACTTTAAACTTTAATCTCTGAATTTGACACCACTATGTAATGTTTAGTCCCCAGAATACTAATGACCTTCTGGATCATATGAACATTATAGAGCTTTATAGGGATTTATAAGGCGCTCATTAAATTAAACAATACTACCACAAAAAATCACAATAAATAATTTTTTTGCACAATGAATTGTACGAACGATGGATATCATCTGAATATTTGAAGCAATGATCAATTGTGTGGATCATAAAAAGAGCTTCTGAAGAGGATGCAGAATGGTGGAGCTGTCAGTCTATAGTCAGAAGAGCAAAATTAGGTCGGAAGATCAGTTCAGATTTCAATGGCAGCAGTCAGTCTGATCATATGTAGGAGTATTTTACTTCTGTTTGTGAGCGACACCTTTTAAAGCTGCGAATTGGGTTTAGACCAGACTGAATATTCAGAACTTTAAGACCACAGAAGGTAGATGTAAATGCACCCAGACACACACCAGTGCACACCAGCCCGGTTTTTGCTCAGTTTTGCTCAGGCTGGGCTGCGATAGAGTAGCATTTCAGGCGAGAGTTTGGGTTCCAGGCAAAAGTGGAGACTGACCTTGGTGTGTAGACGCTGCTTCTTTCTGATAAGTCCTGGGAAAAAATGTGAGCAATGCAGACAGTGATGGTCCTCCGGATTTAGTTTTTCTTGAATGTATCTTTGAGGTCAGTGATTAAAGCAGAAGTGTAAAGCAACATCACTTAAGATATTGAACGTCTGAAACTTGCTTCTTTAGATTTAGCAGTGGAGCTACAAAGCTGATGTAAGAAATTTGCAATGGAAACTTATGCCCCACCAAATAGCTGCATAATAATGAATGAAATTCAGTCTTTAAAGTAGCTGCTACTGCTTTATGGGTTTGCATGCTTAGGCTTGTGTTTATAACAGTGTTATAAAGAGTGCCAGAAACCACGTAAGCAGATCTGTTTGCGTAACTGGTGAGACATAAGCTTGGAGGAAACAGGCAGATGTTCTGCTGGTGAAAGTGACAGGCAGTGAAGGTGATTGACAGAAAGAGCTGCAGGGGGTCTATGACCCAGGGTTGGTCAGCAGGAGTTGGTTTGGCCTGCGCTGGGTGTCTCAGACGTTTGCACTCACACACAGGGTGGTTTGTGTTATGGCGGGATCCCTGTGTTTCCCCAGTTGACCCCGGAGTACAGAGTGTGTGTAAGAGGCTGTGTGCAGTCAGGAGGAAGCGGCCGTGTTTGTTTAAACTGAGCCGACCTCTTTGAGAGCAACCAGCCATGTGGGACAATTTAGCAAGAATGAGCTTCAGCCAAGCCCCTTTTAATATTCCCCCAACTTTCTATCCTCTTAATACACCCCAAACCCTTAATGAACCCTACCTCATACTCTCCGAATAGACCCCCTGCACTCTCAAAGCACCCCCTGCACTCTTAATACCCCCCTGTGTTTTAACACTCCCCACACACCAGGGGTGTCAAGCTCCAGTCCTGGAGGGTCCGTGATGGTTCTCCTCCTCAAACACATTCACCTGACAATAACCTGGCCTGGTAGGAAACCATCAAACTCTGCTGGACCACGATCCTCCAGAACTGGAGTTCCATACCCCTACACTTCTAATACACCCACTACACACTCAATATGCCCTGCTCTCTTAATGCCCCCCTGTACTTTTAAAACACTCCCTACACTCTTATTGCACCACTTACACTCTTAGTACAGTCCTTACACATGTAATGCAAGTACACACAACATGTGGTGCAGTATAGCCTTGGACTGAAATAATGTATTATGTGAACAGGTTTTTTTCAAATAATATTCTACGCTCAAACTATGAAGAATGAATCAAATGCAAACTTGCATTAAATCAAAGCATAGCCGAACCGTGGAAACATTCAAGGGCCCCACACTGGTTGTGAATGATTCCATTTGAATGCCTGTCCTGCCGTATTATTTTGCACTTAAATAGATGCACAACCTTCACATGACAGTTTCTGTGGCTGTGATGTCATTGTAAGGTTTTGCAGATTAATGTGACTGTAGTTTATGACTCTCTGACCTCATTGCTTCCTCTCTGACCACTGAAGATGGGAGCAGTTAAAGCTTATCAGGGATGTGGATGCTCTCCAGATTAAACCTTTATTAGTGCTCGCAGTAGAGCATCTCTGGCTAGTACAGCCTGGTCAGCTCTAGGGTGTTTAATTTGGTGTCATTATTCACTGGGCTATAAATGCCCATCATCTAAGCTCAAGTACCCCCTCTGTTTCCATCATATGAGCATCGTAGGGCATGATGGGTCCTTTTTAATTGGAAGCCGTATCGCCACCACAGTTCCTGTGGATCATTTTGCTATGAGAGGGCCATTAGATATTTAGGGCAAAAATCTGCCCTTTCCAAATCTGTTTTCCGAGTTTTTCATTCATCAATCAGCCATAACATGAAAACCACTGACTCTTTCTCCCTTTGCACTCTGAATGTTGTCCTGTCTGCACATATGTAGTCTTGTGTTGTATCTGTTTTTGTTTGTGTGCTGTTCTGTGGTCCTGGAGGAGCATTGTTGGTTTTACTGTGTGGCTGAAGTGACATTAAACCGACTTGACTTGACTTTAGAAGGAAAAAGTGGTCCAGGGAAAGAAAACATGTGAATCAACAACAGGGTCATGGATGCAGAAGGCTCACTGATGTTTGTGGGCAGTCTAGTCCATCTGGTCTGATCCTATAGCAAACCTACGGTAGCACAAATTGCTATAAAAAGCATGAGGATGGGCAGTGTAATGCTCTGGGCAGTGTTCTGCTGGGAAAACTTATTTCTGGGGTTCATGTGGATGTTACTAGGCCCTAATGGAACTAGGCCCTCTTTCAGCAGGATAATGAGCCCTCCCACACTGTAAAATTTGTGCAGGAATGTGTTGAGAAGCACGATAAAGCGTTAGGGTTATTCTCCTAAATCTGTTTACGTATCTGTGAGTTGTGATTGACAAACCTTTTCGGCCATACCACACAACTTGCATGACTTGAGGGACCTGCTAACGTCTTGGTGCCAGATCCCATCAGAACTCCTGTAGAGTCTAAGATTTATTGAGTCAGGGCTGTTTGGGTGGCATGGTGGTCACCACAATATTAGGCAGCTGGATTTAGTGTTCTAGTAACTGATTAAAATTGGATTGTACAAAATAAAATCTGATTTTTAAGGAATTTCCCCTTACACATGTTGCCGAGAGGTACTTGCTCAAGATCTTGCTCAATCTATATTTGAATACAGTCCTACTCATCACTCCCTACTGGTTGTGCCCGCATCAGCTGTGTCAGAGCTGGTTGGCTCCAGAGTGTGTATTCCTGCACGAGGAAGGTTCGGCTGGATAAATCGTTCCAGAGCTTGCAAAGTAATGAGCTCAGCCACAACCCATCCATGCTCTGTTTGGAAACACACACACAGACCTCCATCCACTGCTCATTTGTTGAGAGATCATGCAACAGCTGAAAGGCAGTGGAGGTCTTAGCAGAGGCATGGCTGAGTGGTGAGTCATGTACTGCGACTGCTTCCTGTCCCACCGTTCCAAACACACACACAAAAAAAATATCCGTCAAACCCTGAGAGCTGTAGTCCAGCAGCTGAGGCTGTTTACAGCCCAATAACCGTGGAGGTGCTTGCTCTGTACTGAAGGTACCGGCGTATTTTAAGCCTTTCTGTTTTTTCCTGTTAGTGTGTGGAATGAGTTTCCACATCTTGGCAACCTGGGTGCAAACAGCACTTTAGTTTTAGTTTGAGGCACATTTTAAGAAATTAAATCCCTATTTTTAGGAGTTACGTTTGGCGAATTGGCAAATTCCTTGGCCTGATTAGTTTTAGTGTTGGAGCTATGAGGCTAATGCAGCTAACAAGTAATGGAAGCCCATACCTCACAAGTTAGCATAGTGCTAGATGCAGCCTTAAAAAAGAACATGCCAGGATGTAGCAGCTGGCCTGTATAAGGTGAAGTGGAAAATGAGAAGCTGGTATCTCAGCCTGGTGCCTCAACCATGAGGAGTTGTGACAGGCTTTGATTTTTCAATTGCATCTTAACCCAGTAACCAGTAACCCAGTTTCTGACACATGGGTAGTGCAGTGATGAAGTAAATCCATAGACATGATTGTTTTTTCCTAAGCATTGTGCAACATGGAGGCTTTAAGCAAAGTTTTTCTATCAGATACGCTTTTGTTACTAATAAAATAAAGCGGGCCCTTATAGTCACACCTGAACACACTAAAGCTCAGCACAGTGTGAACAGTGTGAAATTCTTTCTCTGTATTTCACCCATACACCAAGTGAAGCAATGGGTAGCCAGGAACATGTGTGGCTAGGACCTTATTTGTACCACTGGCAGTCCTGGGAACCCACAACATTCTGATCACAGCAGCAACTCACTAAACACCAGGCCATCAATCACTCCAATTGTGGCCTTTAATTTTTAAGTTGTTTTATTTATATGAAGTGCGTTTGCTGGTGCATTGTGGGAAAGTGTGTTTGCTGGTGCATTGTGGGAAAGTGTGTTTGCTGGTGCGTTGTGAGAAGGTATGTTTGCTGGTGCAGTTTGGGAAAGTGTGTTTGCTGGTTAATTGTGGGAAAGTGTGTTTGCTGGTGCATTTTGGGAAAGTGTGTTGGCTGGTGCATTTTGGGAAAGTGTGTTGGCTGGTGCATTTTGGGAAAGTGTGTTTGCTGGTGCATTTTGGGAAAGTGTGTTTGCTGGTGCATTTTGGGAAAGTGT
>JBBMFX010031159.1:0-11994 GCA_037832545.1 Rhabdalestes septentrionalis
CACATGAATTGATGCTAATGATAGCCAAAAAGTTAGCCTGTTAGCAACCACTTGGCTAAAGGAGGGTTAGAAAATCCTGGGACTTCTAGTGTTAAAAATAAATCTAGTTAGTGTGGACTTTGCCAGACCTACTATGCCAGACCTTTGCCAGACCTAATATGATTCTTGACCTACATGTTTTATTTTTTGCAAATTACCAAATTAACACATATTATTTATTTAATTAATCTGTCTGGTAGAGAAACTGTATTAATAATAGGTATGGTTTGATTTTTAATGATTCTAGTATTGAAGCTGTTACTTCTTGTCAATACCAATATTTATCGATACATTTGGTGATTCTTCTCTCCATAATTTGGTGCAAAAATAAAAATATTTCCTGTGTACATAATGATGACAATGGGATCACATGTTCTGCATAACAAATATGTGGTGGTGATTTGCTGAGCGTCACTGCTTCTGCCCCACTGATGCAATGAATAATGTGCTATTTGAAAAGGCCAGCTATGTTAGAATACCTTAATGCTACATAAAACACTGATAGCAGGGCCCCCTTGTCTAGGAACTCTTTTGGTACTGACCAGTCAGGAACAGATTTAGTACCTCTTCCTGATGCTCATCCCACACTCATACTTACTTATAGCAAATTTAGTATACATTGTCCAACTCAGCATTTGAAGGGGACTATAGCAATATACAATACAGAGTCGGTAATTAAATAAATTATTATTTAATTGTCTGACCTAATTATACTCAACTTGTAAACCACAAATTCATATTTATGTTATATACTACAACCATGCAATAAAAATATCAAATGTTGTTCAGGTAAAATGAATTTTGGGCCACTGTCAGGCCACTTGTCTTTGCAAATGTGTTTAAACAAGGATACCACATCTCCCCACTCTCCCAGCAGCTTCTCCATGTGTACCATCTAGGGATTAGATGCTGTTGAGATTAGTTGCTAAATCCTTTAACAGGTGAACTAAATGACATGTGAGTAGGACAATACTGAACAGCACACCTCAGATGTCCAATGCTAAGTAGATTTTTTTTCTATGATCTGATATGCACACTCAGCAGCAAAGTCAGAATAGTCATTATGTAGGCAGTTTACACGCATGAAGTTAGGCAAGGGGTATACAGAGAATAGCAGGCCAGCGAGGATATTCAGTGTTTTTGTACAAATCTGCCATACATACGCATCTGCCAATGCTGTTGCAAAAGCATTTACCTTCACAGAGAAAATGTGACTGGAACATCAATGTGGAAGAGATAAAAGTTCTTCCTGCTTGGCTTGTTATGTAACAGTTGCTTCTTAATCTGCATGTGCAAAGCTAACCTGCTCCAGAAGTCACATGCCATGCTCATGCCACACCTCCTCTATGCCCTTATAAAAGCCAAACTGGCTCAGTGTACAGTTTCCCTTGGAAATTTCTGGGATAGACAAGTGCATGTGGGGACCTGTGGACTGGATCTTAACTTCACTCCTGGCTGACCATGCAAGAACGCTGTCAGATCAAGTCCTGTTTCTTTCCCAGTTTGTCTCGAAGGCAGAGCTTCTGTCATATGTCCTGCTTTTCCTGGCAAAAATGCCATTTCCACCAGTGACTCGGCCAAGAAACCTCTCCAGAGAAAGGTCATGTTTATCACCAGTGTTCGCCATCAGGGCTGCAGATAAAAAGACCTCCATGAACTTTCGACTGAAGCAGCTGGGCAAGAAGGCCTCACAGTACAACATCAAACTACCCACTGGCCATGCATCATCCACACTGCAGCTGGCGGGCAGGTGTTCTTTGTACACAACCCCACAATGTGAAGACCATTCCTCAAAAAATGCTTCAAGGACCAGTTGCTTTGGAGCCAGCTCCAAAAGTGTCTCAGCATCAAGCTCCAGCAAGGGCATGTCTTCCACTAAAGGGTCATCATCTAGCACTTCATCAGTGATTTGCAGCCCTCAAGCCTCTTCAAGCATCTCAGGTTTGAGGGTTCCCAACAAGAATACTGAGGCTGTGAGCTTCTCCTTGAGACTGACTCCTGAGGCAGTCCTGCTTCTTCAGAGGCGTAATCATGAGAAACAAATCCGTGGCTCCAGCAAACCACAGTTCCAGCAGAGAGAACTATCAGCCAAACCTGGACCTCGTGGTAATGTCCCGCTTCTAAAAATCTCCCTCTTGAATGACCGCCACCAGTACGATGATGTGGAGTATGAAGACACAGTGGAGCAGACCGTGGACCAGAGTGTTCTATTAAAATGTGCTGAGTGGCTCCGTGGGGTTGAGAAGGCAGCAGAGACCACAACGCTTAGCAAAGTGGCAAAGGGCTGCCAGAAAAGCATCTAGAGGCTGTTATGTGCTGAAGAAGGTCTGTGGATTTAAATGAAGCCTCTACATCGTATTCTGTGTGCTATGGTTTGGGAAATGTATTTAGGAATGAAAAGAGAATGTAAGTGAAGAAGTGAGCAACTATTTGAATGAATAGGGGTACACAAAAGGTCAAAAGATACTTTTTAATATGAAAATGAGTGCATATCCTCTAAAGAGTCCAACGTTCTGCAGGGTTTAATATACAGTAAGTGCTATTTGCTTAATTTAACATCCAAACTGTAAAATGTGGCTTGTGCAAAAATGTGCCGAACTAAAATATTTATGTACTAAAACATGCAGAAAACGGCATAAACTTTATTTGCCCGTACAGGATGTGTTTGAACAACTATTTGTCAATATCTGTTTCTTTGCCCGATTTGTCATGTAATGTGTAACACACATAATGGAACACATGATTTTTAAAATAAAAATAATAATGTTTCAATAGTAATATGTATCATTAATGCCCTATACTTTTAAACATACTTAGAAATGGAACCAAACTTAAAACACCACAACAGCAGCTAAAAACTCTGGATCAGAAGATATTATGTGGCATCCTTGTGGTGTCCTCTGATCTTATTAGGAGGTAGCTAAGTCACACATGTAGCCCCATGTGCTGGTGCAAGATCAGTTCATCAGTAAATTATCACTTACGTCCAGGGAGGCAGGTGCCAGGGTGGTGGCTCCCTATTGGTTTGTAGTAAAAGGGGGCTGGGGTACTACTTGTATAGTGGAGTCAGGCTACAATGTGCAGATGAGCCTCACACAGTGTTTCAGACAGGGCAACAGGGTGGATATTACAGTGTTTTGATGAATCGAGGTCTTCATGTATTATTTTGGTGAATTTTCTATGTGACTAAGATATTTTCAGCGATCTTACATTCTACATTTTATTACATTTTTTAACTTCCATGAAATGTTTGTGGCTTACAAATATTATTTTTAATTCAGTATTACCCATTATCCTGTAGAGTAATTATTTTTCTCATTGGCTGCCCTGAACAGCAGGGCATCTAAAAGTCAGCAAATGACTGAATTAGAATGTCAAAACATGCCCTTTTTGCAGCTTAATGTCTAGGCTTAGACTTTATGTATGGGGGGATAAATGTACATTTTGAAACTGAATATTTGCATACTTTTTATATTTACACAGATTTTTAATTTCAGAAAAGTTTAACCACAATATGTAGTAATATAATTGCAGTACTAGTAGTATGTCCATATCATGCGGCTGTAATTTAATAAAAAGCTACATGGCCAAATCAGTCAGCAGTTGGTTCCACATAATGCAACATACACAGTGAATGGTCATTGTTTGTTTAACAAAATTTAATAAAAGTACAAATACCACACTTGGAAAGCACATACTGGTCTGGTGGTTTCTTACATCCAATAGAAATGGGAGGGCACTCAAACTGGTTTACATGTCTTTTACATTGGGAATTCACAGGCAAAATAGGGTGACACCCATTTTCACTATTCATAAAGAGAGCAGCCCAGTGATTTGAGTAACAAAGAAGTCTCCCACTGCAATGACTAGTTGACACTCAGAATACACTTATTTCTTGAAGAGCAAACAACATAAATCATTCTTGTTTTTCTTTTGGATTTCACACTACACTTGATCTTGGGCACCTCGGTCTCCCAATAAGGTAGGCACATAAGGTTCATATATTTACACACACCGAATAACCATCATTTTAAACTCACTTCACTGACAGTACAGTGTTACCTGTTAAATGGGTGGGATATATTGGGCAGAATGTGAACAGTAATTTCTTTAAGTTGGAGTGTTGAAAACTTGCATGATAAAAGGATGGGGATATGAACAACTTTGACAACGGGGGCAACAGGATCATAAATGCCCAAGGCTCATTGATGAGGGCTTCCCCATCTCATCCAACCCCATGGAGTAGCTACTGCAACAAGAAATGTTGAAATTACTGCTTGCTAAGATGTGTCATGTCACAGATGCATTTGGTGCTGTGTAGCATTAGCCTGGTCAGAGTGCCCATAGTGATTTCTGTTCATGGCTGAAACTGCCTATAATGGACCTGTTAGCATCAAATCAAGCAGGT
The DNA here is from genome assembly GCA_037832545.1 of Rhabdalestes septentrionalis. NCBI lineage: Eukaryota > Metazoa > Chordata > Actinopteri > Characiformes > Alestidae > Rhabdalestes > Rhabdalestes septentrionalis. The sequence goes on from JBBMFX010031159.1 coordinate 4,448, forward strand.
TTATTGTCATTTCAACTACAACAAAGTACACAGTAAAACAAAACAACAGGGCTCCAGGAACATGGTACAATACAAGAACAGAAACATCACAAGACTATAAGTGCAGACAGAGCAAAATACAGAGTACAAATTAAAAAGTGTGTGCAAGGAAATCACTGGTGGATAAAAAAGTGATGGCAGTTGACTTCAGGAGGTCACAATGTGTTCATTCTCCACTGAATGCCTCAGCAGCTCACGCACATCTGCAGTCTTCCACAGCTTGTCTGGGATGTGTGGTGATGTTTCTGGAGACAGTAAACACCATTCACCCTCCCAAACATGTATCAGTCAGTGTGTTCAAAGTAGTCTAGAAGAGCAGAGATTGCACCTGGAGCCCAGATGTTCGTCTGCTTCACATCGGACTTGGCGCGTCCAACAAGCAGTCTGTATGCTGGAATACGCATGACAGACACCTGATTAGAGTAGCCGAGGTGGGGCTCAGCATCACGTGTGCAAGCAATGTTTTTGTAAATCCTTTCCAACATGTTCATTCCCCACACATTTGAGTTTAGATTATCTGCCCGAACCCGACACCGCCCGAGTCGATATTTCCTGCCGCTGTCCTCGGGTCGGGTCGGGCCGTGATCAAGCATTTGATTTTTTTAATCATCACACGAATAATCGGGACGATAATTACAGTTAATGTGTCAGGCCGGGCTGGGCTCGGGCACCAGGTGCACGGGCTCGGGTCTCATTTTTTGGGCCCGATCTAAACTCTACCACACATACTGGTTGAATTTAGGTAGAACTGAATTGGGATTTGCATGATTAAAATCGCCAACTACAACTAACTCAATCTGTTGAGAGTACTGCAACTAGCTGATGGCTCTGTAAAGTTCTGGCAGTGGGTTGTTATTGCTGGTTGGGACGTACATCGCAACTGTGAGAATAGTGGTGAATTCCCACAGTTCAGAAAATGTTCTGCATCATAGAGACAAACTCCAGCATTGGTGAACAGTTACTAGAACTAGTACAGTGTTTACAGCAATGTTAATATACACACAGCCCATTAGAACTGGGCCTTGAAGCAGTGGAACAAAGTGGCCTGGTCTGATGTATCACATTTTATTTTATATCGTGTGGATGGCCAGGTGGGCGCTTACTTGGTCCTATGATTATGAGGACAAACATTGTTACGGTACACCCCTTCATGGCAACAGATTTGAACATAAAGGTTGATCTGTGTATATGTAATGAACAATGTAGAAATATTTTCACTTATTTTCACTCTTTGAGTATAAACAGGATGCAAATGTTAAGCACCCAAAAAATTTAGAAGCACTTATGTCTGCCTTCATTCATAATTGTTCAGGACTTTCTTTTAGTTAGTAGATATTCCATCTTTATAATGCTTTACAATTGTCAAAGCACAGAAGTAATTCACATTTTGGTCATTTGTTTTTGAACATCTGTAGATGGAGGAGTTGGATGAAACTCAACTGAAGAACGAGGTAGATAGTCTGAAACTGCAGCTGCAGTTCACAAGAGAGAAATCCTCTGTAACTGTCCCAGAGTAAGTGGCAAATAAGCACCTTCTTTTGATTTTGTAAATGTTTCAACTTGCCCATTTGTCATTTGTCAAATAGCCACATACTGTACGAGGAAAAGCTGATTTGGGTTAAACTGTCATACATGTATCTTGATTTTTCTCCTACTTCCAGGCTGGTGTCTTGGATTGAGGAGAAAATGGCTGAGGATCCATTTCTGAATGCGGAGATGATGAGGGAGAACCCCTGGGTGGAGTCAGGGAAATGTGTCTTATTATAGTAGCGGCTCAGCCACTGCGCAGTCCTTCCGGAATAAACGCTCTGTGGTCAGTACAGTAGAAAATAGCTTGTCTTAGTCAATACTTCAGATAAAATATTAATAGGCATAATTCAAATACTTTGTCCTGGTGTGGCAATATGCAAATAAACTCTATATCCAGACAATGACTTTACTGTGTGTTTTAAATGTATAAACATTAAAAAAATAAATATGAAACAGTAGAATCAAAAATAAGTCTAAGAATATTTATTCACAGATTTTGCTGGAAATATTACACAACATGGTTTATATGGTTAATAAGTATGATTATCATACATTATTCAGCATGAGTGTGTTCCAGCGCTGCTTTCCTAAAGAATCCAATATATCAGAGTAATTCCCTAATGTAGACATTCCGACGCACTGCATTGGATACACCCTCATTGAACCTAAACCACACATCACTGTTGCCAACAGCCTTGCCGATCTGCAAGGTTCCATTCACTTTACCATCTTCACCTTGACAGGAAAGAAATGAACAGTTTATGAACAAACATTTGATGGTCCATCTGTTTATATGTGCAGAAGAGTGCAGTAACCAACCTTCAGCCAAGCTGACCATGGGTTTCTCTTTTGGTATGATGGCTCGTCCAAAGAAATCCAATTCAGGCTGTAAAAACCGCAAGAATTAATGTACAGCAACATAACCTTGGAACAAAAGCTACAGCTTTGATGCTTCAAAGCTGATCCTCCATTAACCTAATTAATTTTAGTCAAAGGGCAAGGATTTGTGGTGGGCATTAATATAAGACAGAGTATAGAGGATTCCTGATAGTTTAATGGGATTCTAACATATTTTGGTAGAACTGCAACGCACTTAGTGTTTCCATTAATCTGTTTAGCTTGCACAATCATATACAAGCATTGTGGGATTTAAAGGCATTGGTAATTAAAGGCACTAAACAATCAACACAGCATTCTGAGGTTGTAATGCAGTATCGCTCACCTTGCTATCCACAACAGTCTGTTTGACTATGTTCTCCAGTCGCTGCTGGTGGTTCTGGTTTGTCCGTTTCTTCACCTGCTCTCTCTCAACTGCTTTCATCTAAGAAGGACAAATTGCAGGACTAGGTTTGTCTCATAGTAGAAAAAACATCCAATATATAATTGTATATTTTATGTAATTTGCCTCAAGCAAATGTTATGACAAATACACCACTGGAATACACCTTTGTGACTATATCAGAGGTCATGAAAGGCCCATGTAGGTTTTGTGTAACCTTATGAACACTAATATGATAGTATCCATTTCATTAAAATGAATTTTCAGCCCTCAGATGCCACAACAAGTGTAGGCCCAATGATTGGGAGTTCAAAAAGATGATAGCATTCAAACTCTCCGTGTTGGTTTGGTGTTTATGTCAGAGTGTTTATGTGGGATAGTTACTGGAACTGGAAACACATATTTGGGCAGAAAATCAATCATTAAAAAATTGTTTATATCTGAATTGTGTTTTAATCAGAACAATCAAACATATACATGTTCCTATTTAGCCAGACATTTAAGCTGTCTCCTCTGACTGAAAAATAATTTTCTGACAGTATGCATACATATCAACATGATACACATGTTTAACCATATTTTTCAGAATCAACATTGATGAAATGCTGACAAAATATAATATATAACATGATAAACATTTTTTTTAATTATATCTCTAAAATAAACGTTCTGCTAAACAGGGCAGTCTGATTAATTAAAGTATACTGTATTTTGCAACTGCTTAGACCCAGACTAGATCTGTATTATTCAAATTGCCTAATTTAAATTATAATAAACAGGGAATCTGCAAGTTATTTTAAATCTGTGTTCAGTCTACATGGAGACACAAGTGGGAGATATCAGCACTCAAACAGCTTTTGTGTGCCACTGAAAGGTAGGAAAACCACTATTATACATATTTCATGCATATGAAGCAAATGCCAGAAATTGCTCTATATGATTACCAAATAAATATTCAGAAACACTAGATTATTTGTTACAAATATAACCAGTAGTGACAGCCCTTTCTATATTTTATTTGGATACACCCCCCACATTCACATTCAGACTGACATGGACAACCGTGAATTGAACTTTACCCTAAACACCAAGGGTACAATGGAATGACTATATATATCAACATAATAGATTCCACATACCAACTATGCAACTATGTCAGAGTGGAGAATCCCATTTGTCATCGGAATCTCACCATTTGAGGGTTGCATCTTAGCTGTGCTTGCTCGACCCTTCTCATTTTTTCAAGCTCCGTCTCCCTGGCTATCAGTTGCTTCACCTGATAGGTTAGTTGCTTCCTCGGTGGGAGACCAGGGAACCGTACTACATCCTCTACATTACTACACACAGACACACACAGACACACACAGACACACACAGACACACACAGACACACACAGACACACACAGACACACACTCAGAATCAATCAGAAATAAACAATAAATAAACAATAAACTAAAACCTGACCAGTGTGTGGAAAATATAGTCACTCTAGAATGGGACAAACATGGAATGATTCCAAATGTGATCAATTTAAACATTTTTGTCAATATTCTGAAACCAATAAGGGATCAGATATGAGGGTTGTGACTCCGTAGGGGGAAAAGTATTTTCACCTTGTAATATCCAACAACAGCTGACCAAAACCCCCCCATAATGTTGAACAAAGAAAATACAAAGTAGGTAGCTTATCCCAAATTATAGGGATTTGTAATGTGGATCTCTAATGAGAGACCATGTAGTGCTAACCTATTTTTGTCCTTCATCGAAGAGAAATCAGCAGTTCTCCTTTCCAAATGCGAAGTTCTTGCTTTGGATTTAAAGCAAAACCCAAAGTGTTTATGTAGTAAAATCCAAAATGTTATCCAATCCCACTTGTACAGTTTCCCATGAAACAGAACTGTACTGTACATTCTTTTGAATCCTTCTTTTTGGAGACTTTGTTCACTAAAGGGATTAAATTATTTTGTTCCTTGTGAATACAGCCTAAGATCCTCCAAACAATACAGGGAGTTAATACAGTAACTGAAGTTACTGAATGGGTTTTACAGTAATATTCCATTTTGTAGCTGTTTGAGTCATAATCTGAATGATATTTTTGTGTCACATCTCAGTGCAGGTGATCAGCTGCTATTACGAAAGTGTCTGTGTGGTTGATGAGAGCTTGCTGAAGCTGCTCTCGATGGGAGAGGGCAGGCAGATAGAGGAAGGCGTAAACGAGAAGAAGGAGCAACAGGGCGATGAGCAGTGGAATCCCCCAGTCAGATGTCACTAGTGTTTGCTCACAGCGGGCCTGCAGGAAGGAAAGCTGCTTGGTTCTACTGCATGCAGAAAACCAGAGAGAGCACATTAACAGATTCTAGATAATTCATCAAGACATTAAGAATGTGCATGCAAACACTGTGGGATAAAATACTATATCAGAAGTAAGAACTCAAGAAATTGTGTGATGGTGTAATTTGGGTGCTAAAGAATATTTCCAGTGCTGCACAGAAAGGAAGAGGTAACTGACTGTTTTAACACAAGTCATGCATACGTATGCTACCAGATTGTGTTACAGGCTTACTGTTACTCTCGTTATTAAAACCGCAACTCAGATCGGTCAAAATAACATTAGACGCTTTCCAAAAGCATTTATGGGGCTAAAAACTGAAAAATGCAGTTTTGACTGATTAAGACTGTAGATCTTTAATAGACTATAGAGCTAAAAGTGGGCGGGATGACCACAGAACTGCTACGAACTGGAAGACATCGATGCATTTAATTAATGCATATTTTGTCACATTGGGTCAACCAATTGGTATAGCTGTCCAAGATTGTATCCTACTGTCCAGACAAATCCTAAGGATATTAGAAGCCCTTCATGGCAAAAATAACCTCGGTAAATTAATCTAGTGACACTACTTACTGTATAAAGTAATAGAAAAAATACATGTCATGGAAAAAACACAGATATTTTTGCCACGCCAAAGTGTAAATTTGATCTAAAATGGAAAAAGGTTGCATGATAAGTTACTATTATCAGCACTGACCACAAGATGCTTATTGCCCAAAGATTCCATACTGGTTGTTATAACATTTAAATAATAAATAACTATGTACATTCCTGACACAAAAATGCATGAACACCACCATCAAACTAAAACACAAACCCACAAGCTGACCACACAGAAACAAACACAGCATACGAGTTTGGATCCTCCATTCCACTTCAGGGACCAACCCTTCTGATCCAGCAATGGCTTTTTAAAACATTTTTCCTTTTGTTTGTTTTTCACATCTGGCTTTTCTTCCTTCAGCTGTATTACATACAATTCCATGAGTACAGTGATAGAACATTTCCAGACATGGATTAAAAATTAAAATAAATAAATGTGTATTCCAACGAAAGCGGAACAGATCCTTGAAGCGGCAATATTGTAGCCCAAAAATTCTGCAGATTTGGGGGAGTGAAAAGTTCCTAATGAAAAAAGGGTGGGTGGATATAGACAGCAAGTGAGAGCGAGAGAGAGAGAGAGAGAGCAAGAGAGAGAGCAAGGGAGGGAGGGAGAGAGAGAGAGAGCGGGCTGAGAGAGAGAGAGAGAGAGGGAGAGAGAGACTAATCTGGAGCTACAACATAATCTCTCTCACACGGTAGAGCACACAGGTAAAGTGTTTCTAACCAAAACGTGGCTGTGCATGTGTGTCAGTCTGCAGAAGACCACTTACCAGCTTATATACCAATAAGCTGTACCAAAGTAATGCTGCTTCAAATTTCTGCAGGGAACCATGTCTTGTTTAATTAGGTGGGGTGCTATTTTAGCATGTCTGTCAGGAGATTAAGCAAAGTGCTGGATTTGGAAAAGCAAAGCTAAAGTATGATGTAGCCAAGCCTTCCAGAAATCACACATGGCTTTGAATTAAGTGATCTCACCAAAGCTTCCTCCATACACACAGTGTAAAGGTCATTAATATGCTGAAAATTTGACAAACATCTGCCATTTACCTTTACCTCGGTAGTTTCTTTCTTTGCAATGATTTTTTAATTGGACAGACCCCAGCTGTAGTGCAACCGTGTCATGTACTTGAAAACAATTGTAAAATATTTGTCACACTACCCACCCCATTGAAAAAAGATTCACCAATCTTCATATGTTCATCCTGGATGGGCAAAATTAAACTGCTATAGGCTAAATAAGAGGGCATAAGTAAATGTGTTACAGAAGAAAATCAATCAGCTGATATCATTACGAAAACCTGAACATGACACTCCATTTTCTCTTCCAGCAAATAGCTCCTAGCCGCACGTCTTTATTATTGTTCTGGGTCCTGAGACCTAGCTGACCACTATCCCAAAGACTGACTTTAACAACTGCAGAACTTGCAGGATGAAGCCACAAAAAAACAAACAAAAAAAAACAATTACAGCTTTTTTCCAAAAACCAACAAATGCGCCTCTGGAACCCCCCTTTTTCCAGATTCAGATCCTTAGTCAGCATTGTAGGGATGGACCCTAATACGGTATTCAGAAAGGCACAAAGAACGTGTGTTTTACAAATAAATATTTCGAACAAACACAAAAATATTTGTTTTGGGAACGAGAAAGAGAGAGAGAGAGAGAGAGAGACACAGAGAGAGAGAGAGAGAGAGAGAGAGAGAGAAAGAGAGAGAGAAAAAGAGAGAGAGACACAGAGAGAGAGAAACAGAGAGAAAGACACAGA